>RJWT010037809.1:0-12973 GCA_004365215.1 Cuniculus paca
AAAAACTAAAGGAGTTAGTGGGATCCAAAATGCACAATAGATGTTGTGAAAGTGAAAGGGAGGAAATGTCTAAAAAGGGAAGACAGTGTTCCATCATTAATCTATTATCATGTTTTGAAACCCTGTATTGTTTTCATTGTTCTGTTTAGTTTGGTTTTATTCTGTTTTGTTTTATTTGATTTTATTATATTTGATGGCATGGACAGCTATTTCAAAGATAACAAAATATATTATTTAGCCATTATTGATCTCCTATTATCTTGTTTTGAAGCTCTGTATTACTCTCATTGTTTTGTTTTGATTGATTTTATTCTATTTTGCTTTGTTTGATTTTATTATGTCTGATGGTATACACAGATACTTTGAAGATAACAAGGGGCATTATGGTAGCCATCATTGATTTCCCTTTATCTTGTTTTGAAGTCCTGTATGATGTTCATTTTTTTTTTTTATCTTTTTGAGACAGGGTCTCAATATGCAGTTCAGGTTGGTTTTGAGCTCACTTTGTAGCCCAGTCTGGTCTCAAACTTGCCAGGATCCTCCTGCCTCAGCCTCCCAAGTACTGGGATTACAGGCATGCACCACCATACCCGGCTCATTGTTTTGTTTTGATTGACTCTGTTCTGCTTTATTTCACTTGGTGTTATTCTCTTCAAAACACAGAAAAAAAGAAAAGTAAATGTAGATCACTTCATTTTAGGAAGTAGAGAGCTCATATCAGAGATAAGACAGAATCTATAAAAGGTAAACATATTCAAATATTACAAATAAAAACCATTTGTCTCAATAAAGTTAAGTGAACAAATTCAGTAGAAATTATAGATTTGGCAACAAAAGAAAATGATAGATAAAAGAATTGATATCTACAACGTCCACGATTTTGGAATTAGAAGGAATCAAATATTAAACAAAAACATCTTTCTTAAAATGCACAAGCCAACTCTGTAATTGGTACAAATCCAAATGTGTAATCACATCTGCTAAGGAAATGCAACCTAAAGTAACAGTGAGATATCATTTTGTGCCAATTAGATCGGTACCATTTAAAAAGAACGATTACATATCCTGTATGAGAAGATGGAGACAAGGTGCTGTCATGTATTATTAGTGGAATGTGACTCAGAATTCAGTCTGGAACTGTCTATAAATATAGAGATTCACATGCATTTCAATCATCAGACCTCTTCCTAAGACTAGGGCCCATAGAAATAAAAGCATGGATGCATAGGATTTATATACAAGAAATTCTTTGCCTGAATATTTATAGCGAGAACAAGCTAGAAACAAAGTCAGTGCCTGTGAATTAAATAATGGTCAGACAGATCACAGTACAGTCTTTCAGTATAGTGTTGTGTTTCCTTATGCAGTGTGGATTGGATGCTTTTTTTCAGTTAACTTGGAAAGACTTTCAAGTGAGCAGAATAAGAACATATAAAGAAATAGTCTTTATGTCTCAGTTCTAAGAAATACTGACAAAGATTTCTCCAATGCCAAATGGGTGGTCATTTTTTTTTATGTTATATTTTTGGCATGGAAATGATTCTGGGAATCACAGGACAAGGTGCTATACTTCAGAGGTAATGCACAGTAATGAGACAAAGGTAACTTCTATTTTCAAATCCTGGCTGTAGGACTTTGGAGAAGTTATATATTTTTCCAGCCTCAGTTTCTCTTCTTTTAGATGGGGTGATATATTGACCTACTTCTTTGGGTTGCTGTATTAAGTGAATATTGTATATATCTATATCAGAATACATTAAACAATAAACAATAATTAAATTGAATTGTTTTAACAATTCAATTCAATTAATTTTTTTTCTTACCAGGAATCAAACTCACAACCTCGTGCTTGCCAGGCAGGCACTTGTGCTGCTGAGCTATATTCCCAACCTCAATCAAATTAAACATTTCAAATCCATGCCAGTTACATAGTGCTATCAGCTTAAGGGTTACATAAATTTGGGTAAGGTGAAGGAAAAAAAGGGAGAAAAGCAAAGGAAAAAAAGAAAGAAAGCAAATCATTAACAATCCTCTTCTGAGATGGTTTGTTTCTTTGGGTGCCCAAGTTTGTTATCTAGCCATGTTTTTCACCAGCCTCCTCCAGTCATCAGACAGATCTTTTATTCCTAGCATTATTTTCAAATCTTTGTCCATCGGTTCCACAGAGACTGAAGCACGAGGGCCTGAGTCACCCATGTAATGGACTAGAGCTGACCTTTCAGAGCATGGGTTAATTGACACTTTAACCTAAATTCATTGGATAATGAGTCGATTTCTTTCCACGTTGACTGCACTAACAGCTTGTTTTCTTTAGATATTGTTAGTCCTACCCTTATGCTTTTATTTGGTCATTGGCAGAAGATTGGTGTGGAGGGACAAGGGAATAGAGGTTATTTCAGCATGATGTTTTCATTTTTTTCTTCGCAGCTCCTATTCTGAAGTCTGACCTACTCATTTTGTTTAGGAGACAATTCTTCACATTTCTGTAACTTTTAAAAGCAGGGGACAGGATAGTTTCTCCCCAACCCCAAATTCTTTTCAAGGACGTTGACATAACAAAAAGCTTGAGCAGATAAGGAAATGGTGTCTCTCTCTGTAGCATAAGGAAGATTTGTATCCTGTGCACTGTAATCAAGTGCAGCTTCCCTCCAGGCAGAGAGCGTTTGCTTTTAGCTCGTTATAAAGTTGGGGATTTACTAAGCTTACAGTGCCGCAGATATGACCCAAACTCTCTGTGTATGCAGCGTATACCAAGGCCCCTGCACATTCTTGAGGGACTTGGGGACAAGAAGAATTGATGTGCACACAAAGTCCATGAATAATAAAGTTCTCTGGTCCACGAGTTTTATGTTTTCTGTCAACTTCTGTTAACCTGTGGTAGACTAACTTGTTATCTTGGATGTAGGGTAAAATCTCAGACTTTCCACCATTCTTAATACATCACTCACAATAAAACATTTTTGACAAGATACGATTGGTAAAGTAGTCACGAAGCCAAACTATAAGGAGTCACTTGATTACAATGAGATGGAGAGAATGTATGCTTGGCAGTTTTCTCAGAAAAAGTGTGATTTATACTTTGAAGGCAAAGGTTGAATTTCAAAAGCATTTGAATTTTTGCACTTTTGCAGGAAAGAGTGATAGCCCTGCAATTAAGGGATGCTTAATATTCAGTAAGCCAAATGTTACCTTTTTCAACCTCCACATGGCCATATTTAACTTCACAGGTGACTTGGAAGCGTGATATTTGTATAGGTGGGATGCGCCTGCATTAATTTCTGTAAGTAAGTTTGTGGGAATGGATGCTGTGATTAAGCTGGCTATGTATGTTGTAAACTTACCTCTGGTTTAGATTCATTACAGAAAATTTCTCAAATTAAGTTGTTCCAGGAGGTCAGTGGCTCTTCATGGTTGAAGATAGTTTGATCTGAGGATGAGAATTAGGGAGAAAATTTATCAGCTTAGTGTATGACTATCTGATGAGGAAAATGGGAACACCTAAATTTTGGCAATAATAACATTGTGTGGATGAAAAGAGAAAATTTATGAAAGGACTCAAAGATGATAGTGTATTTTTTATTTAATCATGAAGACAATGTGGATTATTATTAACTAATTAGTAGATTACTTTAAGCACTTCCCAATATTTTTCATGTGTAGTACATAGTGAAAAACAGTATACTGGGATGGATAGAGGTGGCAATATGTGGTGACTGGTAACAGGCTTCGGCACTGCCGCCCCCAACTTCAGTTGTCCCTCTTGAAAGCACCCATGTCTATAACCTGTGCATCGCAATTCTGTCTTATCACTCTGTGGGGGAGGCTGTGCACTCAGAAGCTTGGTAGAGATATATCCTTAGCCAAAGCCATAAAGACATGAGGCAGGAAAAAATAACAGATGGAACTTAAAATGACTAGGGCCATTGATTTCCTGAATGGAAAAGCATGCACTTAGGTCAGGTTACCATTGAGAATTCACCCAGTCCTGCATCTGGCCCTGGCCTGACAGGCTTAAAAATATCATTTGTCAGTTGACCAAAAACAAATCTGCCTCAAGGGACAGACTGGCACAGAATAAACTAATAAAGATTGATGACTAAAAACCAGTAAGTCGGTCTATGAATTTGCATTGAGAACTGAATGTGTTGAAAGGATCCAAAAATCATGTTTGCTGATCAATACATTTTTCTCTGTGAAAAGTCTCACAAGGGCATACAGTACAGAAGTTTGCTCATTTAGCCTGGGATAGCATCAGGAATATGGGATGTAAGATATATGACCCCAGCACATGTGTCAAGATGCTCTGTGCTTTAGGGCTATTAGACCCCAAAGTTTTGCAGATATACTCCAACGACAAACATGGAACTTGCTTTCAGAGGCCCTCTGAACAATTCCTTATGTGTTTATCTCTTTTTTCTTTTTTAAAAAAGGATATTAAAATGAAACTGTGTTTGTACATAAATATTCTTGATTGTGATTTCAGTTCATTTCTACTTTCCTCAAGGCTTGTAACCAGGTCATTTTGATTGATAGTCACTCTACAAATGAATGATCTCATCCATTTTTTTTAAGATTTTCTATCACTTGATGATGACAAGAAAGGGGTGGGGAGGATGTATTACCAGCTGTCAGTTGGAAACTTTTTCTTGAGACCTGGAATAGTTATTAATACATTTCCTAATTATAAGTAATTTACTTAACATCAGTAAAGAACATATTTTTAGAAAATATGAATTAAATAATAATGCCTCTTGTAAAACTGACAATAAAAATGACATTTAGAAGAAGGCAAAATACAAGTATTTCATTTTAATCTGAAGTTATTAAAAAGGGAAGGAAAGTGCTTTGTGTTAAAAAGTACTATACTCTGAGTACATATGTATGAATACATTAGATTTTTTCTTCTGTAGATACATATGACTGATTATTATTCACTAGTATTATCCATGAGACAGTGAGAAATTTGGATTTAAAGAGGGGAAAAGTCTTAGGTAAAAAAACCAGGAAAGATCTATGAATAGATGGAATTGACCTTGTGGAACTCTCTTAGAGCAATAATAAGCAATTAATTTAGGAAAGAATGAGACACAACTTAAGAGAATTTACTGGAGAGGGAGTGAGGAAGGGGCTGTGTTTTACTGTGTGTTTAAGCAACTTGACTTGAGTTTCAGTTAAATGATATTGGCAGCACTTACACTGGTAAGTAAGTGCCAATGTACTTTTTATACTTGCATTTCCTCCTTGAAGTGAGTTTATTTTACATGTGTAGAACTTATGCTTTGACATATTAAATTATTCCATTACTTAATAATTATTTCCTGGGCCAGACATGGTTCTGTGAGTTCTAAGGATACATTAATGACAGACAGAAAAGATTCTGATCTTGTGGAGCTTGGACTCCGGTAGGTTCTAAGGACAAAGCAGCATCTGAAACTTAAGACTATCTGAAACAATAACCCCTGAGCTAAAGTAATAAACTGTGCTAATTACAGAGAATAATAAATGACTTTTAAAAGATGGTCAGATACTTTCCATGCTTATTCCAGTGAAATAAAAGACCTGCTTTTTTTCCCCTAAGAGCCATTCAAAATGATCAACATGAGTGAAATCAGACACAGTTTAAGGCTCCCCAATCTGGGGAAATTGATTCCACAAGTAGCAAATCTGTATATGGCGACATTTCCTTTCCATGTGATCTATTGCTTTGCCGTGTCTTTTGGTAGTATGTCTTTGTCAAATAATTTTTATTAAGAGCAGTCCTTATAACAATTTCTTTATCTCTAGTAACTCCTTTAAAGAGAGGTGCTTTGCAAAAATGAAAAACTTCTCTAAGTAAGGATCTGCATGTGTAAATACAGTTTGCATTACAGTTGCTGCATGTAGCTTAAATTCCCAAGTGCCTCTTTCAAAAATACTGATTCTGTAGTATTTTCAAGAAATACTGTATGTCACTTTTAAAAAATTTACTTTGAGTGAGAACTATCTGTTCATGTAATAGTAAATGATCTTGAATTAATCTTTATATTAAAAAGTAGGTATAGTAGACAATTTCTGCTCAGGATTACATAGTCATATAATTGGAGCTATTGTAGATATTGCAAAGTTTTTCTTTGAGGGACCTAGTTAGTTTTCAATTTATTAAAAAGTTAAAGTAACCACTTTAATGATTATATTATTGGTGAATGTTTTTATACTTCTGAAATGTAAGGTATAATAGTATTTTAAGCAATATTTAATTTTAGGATAATCTTTGTGCTCTTTAATATAAAAACATGTTTTTATTTATTATATTTGCCAATAGCCTAGCATCTTAGATCTCACAGCGCCTTATAAGCTAGTAGAAAAGTGAAAATTTCAGTTGAAATAGTATATTGGCTTTAATATCCATGTAGATATTGGTTACTGAGATGTCAGATTAAATTATATGTATTAATGTTTTTACTCTGAGAGAATTTGACTTCTCTTCCAAAAACTTCAGAATTTCCTAACCTATCAGCAAAAAACAAAACAAAAAACCAAAACCCTACCCCAAAACCTTCCAAAAGCAAAAAACAAAACAGAAAAAAACAAAAAACAAAAAACAAACCCAAATCAAAAACTTTCCACAAGGTAGAACTATTTATTTTTAAGCACCTCTATCACCTGGACAATCTCCATACAAACATACATATAATGTTCCTCATAATTAATCTCTTCATTTCTTAATATCCATAATGATATAATGATTGTAAAAAGTCTCAAAATGTCTAAATAAAGTTAATCTGAGGTTAAATAGTGATATCAAGGCTTCTCATTGAAATTTTATTTAAAGTTCTCTGTGTATTCGTGAATATGTATTTGTTATGGTTTGTATATAGATGGCTCCCCCAAGCCTCATGGAGTCATGGAAGTGGTTAAATCTAGAGCTTTTGATTGATTTATTGTCCAGTGGTAGAATTGGCAGTGTGAGTGCTGTACCCGCCCAGGGGTGGAAGGAGGCGGGTTCTCCCTTTTTTGCATGATTTGCACTTGCCGCTTGCAGCCACCATGAATGGCTGTGCCTCAGCCACGCCACCCTGCCTTGGAACCAGCTGAGTATGGACTGAAACCCCCAAAGCTGTAAGAAATAAACCTCTCCTTCCTTCACTTTGGGCATCAGGTATTTTGTCTCAACAATGAATAAAAGTAACCAAGACAGTATTATTTTGGGAAGAGGGTTAATAGTTTCCATATTCTTTAAAGAATCTATGATCCTAAATGTGAGACACTGAAATAGAGGTAAATAAAGCTCTAAGAGCTTTTTCTTATGCTTACCTCAAAAGCTGTATGCAATCAAGTTAAAGTGAATATTGGGTTTCATCTTTAATGGTAAAGAAGAAACAGGGATGAGGAAGATGAGACAAGTGGAAGGGGAAGTCGTGTTTGTGCCATCAGTCCCAATCTTGCTTGGTGGTAAAACAGGTTTCAGGTGTTGGCTATGGATGCGGGTTCTTTAGTTCCTTGAGGACCTTCTTTAGATGCATTTGCCTGAGTCAAGAAGATCAGACCTCATTAGTGGAGAAAGCTGCCCACATTAAGAGCCTCTTTAATCTTGCCAATGAGAAAACATTTAGTGCTTATACAGCCCACAGGTTGATAATGATACACCATAAAAAGTGGATTCAGCCCATGTTTTGGAAAAGCTATGAACTTTTGTTGGTAACTACTTTGGTTCAAATCACAAGATATGCATGCTTGCCACCATTTACCTTTAATTCCTTTTTAATGGAATCAGCAGGTAAAATAATACCTACTTTGAAGAGTTACAGTGAGAGTTAAATAATATGATATATAGAAAGGAGCAAATACAGTTTTGAGTTCCTAAAATTGTGACTCCATGCCAAATTTGTTCTATTGAAGGTACAAGTTCATTTTAAAAATAAAATTAAAGGACAGCTGTTTATCTTTAAATACTGAATTAATGTGGATAATGGAGAAATCTGGAAAGAAGCGAAGTTCATGGGAAGTCTGCAATGACCACATTGTCCTCCTGTGGTGTCGTATTAAAATTAATCAATTTCCATCTGGTTTTATTTGGTTATGCCACTGATCAGACACCACATATTATCTCCAAAGAGCCTCTCCCGCTGCTGTTGCACTGTCTGCTGGTTTTATTGCTTGCCCAAGAGACATAATACTTCTTTTAGAAATGTGAGTGAATTGGATGGAAAAAATGAACTGCTTGTAGCTGATTCTGTAGGTCAAGCTTACCTGAAA
Source organism: Cuniculus paca (assembly GCA_004365215.1). Lineage (NCBI taxonomy): Eukaryota > Metazoa > Chordata > Mammalia > Rodentia > Cuniculidae > Cuniculus > Cuniculus paca. Next base: position 8,236 of record RJWT010037809.1, read on the forward strand.
ATCAAAGGTTTTTGAATTGCTAGAGTCTAGCAGAAGAAAAAAGTTAAAATATACTCATCTTCTATAGGAAAACCCTTTGGTTTATTAAGGAAATTGCCAAATATTTTAATTATTCTGTAGCAACCCCACAATGATGGACAGTGCTTTAGTACTTCCTCTTGTTACTAAAGAATATGGTCACTTGTATAAGAATTTGCTTGCTTATTTATTTAATAACGTTTGTCGAGTAACTACTGAGAATAAGTCATTATCTTTTTCAGTTCTTTGGAATAATACACGGAAGAATCTAAATTGGAATATTGATAACTGAAGCATATGTTTAGTCCTCTGTACCCACAGATTCTATATCCAAGCATTCAATCAACCATAGAAAATATTCAGAAAAAATAGCGCCTGTGTTAAACATGTGCAGAATTTTTCCTTGTTATTATTCTATAAACAATACTATACAACAACTGTGTACATTGTATCTGCATCGTGTTAGGTGTGATAAGAATACTAGAGATGATTTTAAGTACATGGGAGAATGTGCATAGGTTATATGCAAATATTATGCCTTTTATATAAAAGACTTGAGCATCCACAAATTTTGACAACCACTGTGTTCTGAAACCAACCCCTTTGGAGACCAAAGGATCTCTTTCTCTCTCTCTCTCTATCTTTCTCTCTCTCATTCTCTCTGTGTAAATCAACTGATTTCCATTCCATCAATTCAAAAAATTCATTAAATTAAATAGGTAAATTCCTAGATGTTACAGACAGAATTGGCAAATGAGATAGAACTATATCTTCCCTCATGGAATATTTATTTTTAAAAAAATCAGAATACAATTGGACAAAGGTTAAAAAGAAAATAGAAACTGAAAATACTTATAGTAAGTGGAAGTAATTAAGGTAATTATTTTAATTCTAAACTTTGGCTAACGCATATCTTTCAAAATTTATGTATTGGAATTCTAATCCCCTGAACCTCAGAATATGACTATAGTCTGGCATAGCTCCAAATCCAGTATGACTGGAGTACTTATAAGAAGAATAAACATGAACGGTAGTTCACACAGAAGGAAGATGGTGTGAGGATAAAAGGGGTAACACAGCCATCCATAAGCCAAGAAGAAAGCCTCGGAAGAAGCCAACTGTACCTAAAGCCTGACTGTGGACCTCTAGCCCCTAGAACTGTGAGAAAATAAATTCTGATTCTTAAGCCTCCTACCTTGTGGCAGTCATACCACGGAGGATACATCAAATAATATGAAAAAATGTGGAAAAAATACATTGTTTACCAGGTGTTAGCAGCGCTGGGTTTCACTGCAATTCTCACACTTACTCTGTGATCTACAAGTCTTCCAGCTTTGATTGAAATCAGTTTACTCACACATAGGTCAGTAAGAATGTATTTTTCTTTTATGTTGCTTGAAGGTCCTAAGTATCTAATGGTGATCTGACTTGAAAACTCATTGTTCATAACTAAGAGCTACTCACAGATGAGAGAAATTGACTTGGTGAAAAACAGTTTTTGAATTTCACATAAATGTGCACGCTGTATGTTTCAGTAATTTCATGAAATAACAGTTTTTGGGAAAGCCAAAGGTCAATCAACATTAATTATCACCTTACAATTGATATAAAAATGGCAAGCCAATTAATGACTCATCTAATTTTGATTTTTCTATTCATGAGCTATTTGTATTTGGTTGGTGACATAGGTTTGGTAATGAGACCTTGTTACTTAAAAGGAGTTACTTGTTCACCTCAACTGCCCTTATCATTCCAAGAAAGATGAAATGTAGAAATTCTGGTAGAATGAACTTATTCCATTTAAAAAAATAAGAAAGAAAAAGCTACTGAAGAAGCATCATTACAAAGTAAAGCCAACTCTTAATTTGGACTGTATTTTCTCTACAGGTGACATGTTCAGGAATTCTTACAAAGAGCAAGAGGGAGAGAGAACAGAAGAGTTTGGCAGAAATATTCAGCCAGTTGGTTGAAGTGGTAAAGGAGATGGAAGCACAGAGCAAGTTAAAATGATGCCTCAGTTGTAGATAAGAGAAAAATGACCCAGGGAAAAATGGACATGATTTGAATGCTGACCCCAAGTCAGAATGAATAACTGGATCGCTTTTTTTGTATACATTTTTCTCTTAATCTTTTTATTTTCTCTTTTATTTCTTTTCTGATACCGCTGCTTTTTTATTTGAGAACTCTGAAGTTGACCTTCATGACTTCATTTTCCAATTCACATGCAACTATCACAAATTGAAAGACTAGCATTTGAACTCTAGCTCACAGGGAAAGAAATTTTTACTTTAGTATTTCAAATAGCATCAGCTGTTATTAATGAAATATAGTCACCAAAAGAAAGATTTCATTTCCAGAAGCAAGTCAGGTGCACCCAGAAAGTGACTTTTTGAAAAACTGGGTAAGCAAAAGTCTTGTTGCTATTAAAGATTACACTTTTACAAACTAAGTGGAGATTAAGTGGCTTGCTAGTGGTTTTTGATTCACTTAATAAAATCTTTTAAATAGATAAATTGAGGAAATTGAAGGCAGGAAAATGGAAGTCTTACACAAAGTGAATGTACTATCTTAAGTATCAAGATGAACAAACCTTAAAAGGAAAAAGTTGACTGGGAAAAGCAAGTTGTAAAATGAAACATGCGATTATATTTAAGAAAATATTTGAAAAAGAAACATTAATATATCATATATTAATTTTGATGAGAATACAATATACATGCAAATAATAAAATAATATTTAAGATAGCAGTTACTTCAGGGGAAAAAGGAGTGAGGGTGAGTATGGCTTTAAAATTTTTTAAATGAATATTAACATTTTATTGAAAATGCAAATTTTTTCCAAAGTTATTAAGTTCAGATGTAGTAATGACCTTTACCCATAAACTTTAATCTCAATTTGTGCATTTAAATAAGATATTAATTATGGTACATAAAACCTACTCAGAAAACTTATAATATCAACTATAAAAATCTCTAAAAGGCCAAACTATGATAGAATGGATTATGCAAAATACAGTACTATTTATACTTATTAGTAATAGAATGCATATTCTCCTATAATGAAGCTAGACTCTTTTCCTCGAATTTATTTTATATTGTAAACTCTTGGTGCTCTTTAACCTGTTTGGTTTCATTATTTCTAACCTTGCCCCACTCTAAAGTCATGAGGAGTACATGAGGAATCTGTCATGCAAAGTACACTTGCTACAGAACAGAAGAAAAATTTAACTTCTTTGTAAGTTCTTACCCTGTTGTAATAAAGCAAATAAAGCAATATACCATGCTCATTATCCTAGATGTCTTGGGAAAAGATATTTTTAATCGAGCATCAGCTATTTTGACTTTGCAGAAACAAAGCTTTCTTCTGATTCTATTTACAGAAATAAATCAAATTCAAATGCAAATACCCTTGTACGCTTACTGATTTTTAACCTAATTTGGGAACATAAACATTAGAGAAGAAACTTTTAACATTGGGGATACATTCTGAATGTGATAATTTAAGTACCCCAATAAATACTGACACTGATCAGCAGTCTTTTAAGTTTTGTTTCAAATACTTTTTCACCATTAGGATTCAGGGCGAGAGAGAGAGAGAGAGAGAGAGAGAGAGAGAGAGAGAGAGAGAGAATGGTAACATGTCAACATTTGTTCTAGGTAGTATGTAGGTTCAAGACTGTCTTTCCCATGAGTTTTGGAATTTTGGGGAGTACTTAAAAGTTAAAACCAGAACTTTTCTATAACTTTTAACTTTATGATGCAGTTTTCAGTTTATGTCTATTAATATAAAGATTTGTCTGTTTCCTAAAAGGCAAAAGAGTATCAGTGCAGTCTCTTCTATGTGTAAGTTATTTGCAAGGGATATGCTTTGCTGTAAAGGGAAATGACGAAGTGTACCAGAAATAGTAAAAACATCATCCTTGGAAGCTGACCAATGGAGGGTTGGGTTTCAACTCCAACATTTAATAGTTTGGGACAATAATTTAGCTTCTTAAAGCCTTGGTAAAATGAAAATAAAGTGGCCCACTTCATGGTATTGTTAAGATAACTATGCATGGAAATATAAGTAAGGTAAAAGTTAAAAAAAAGGGATTTGACATAGAGCAATCACTTAATAACAGAGAAATATCCATGAGTCTGACAGTGTCATTGTCAAGCCAGTCTGTTAAAAACTGCCAGGCTGTTTTTAAACATTTCTGAAGGAACACTCAGTGTTTGTAATTGATATTTTGGTTTTGGTAAAATGCCCACATAAAAAATTGGTGGGTGGTCAGGTTCCGAGAAGCACTTTACCAAGGATATTGCTGACCTATATATTTCTGTAATCACCCCTTTTGTCTCATAACCACTTGTGCAGTGTCAAAATCATTCTTTCTAGATTTTTTTCATGGAAGATGTAGCATTCTCCAGAGTATGTAGAATAATGGCATTATTATATGAAGAGTTATGTATACACACATTTCTCCATGAGGAATGTAATCATGTAAACACATACCAAACCAATAAAAATAAAAATTATTAAAAAAATAACTGTCATCAGCCCTCACGCAACATTTACATTACAGAGACTCTCCAAATGTTAGGAAGGTGTAAGTGTAAATATTGGTGACAGTAGTTATCAAACTTGAAGTCATGTTTAAGAGCTTTATTAAATAATTCCAAAGAGTAGTGATTTGGTCAAGGTGACAAAATGAGTTCTGGGAAGAGCTAGCTCTAGAAC
>RJWT010037810.1:0-12965 GCA_004365215.1 Cuniculus paca
AGACATATTTCTGAAAAAGATAAAACATAAGAAAATGAAGCTAACTCTTCCCATAAACATTAAATAAATTTATTATTACAAAGTTTACCCATTAAATTTATACACAAACACTTAATTTAGATTTTTAGATTTTATTTTAAAGAGAAGAAAAATAGAAATAAAATTTATGTAATAAATTTAGATTAGTTTACAAGTGATTTTACTAAACTTTCAAGGAAAATAAATTCCCAATAGTATATAAATTTCTCAAGAGAATAAGTAAAATATAAAACACTTCTATAAAATTTCAAGAATAACTTCAGAAGTATAGTTGGTGAAACACAGTTAAAATAACATATGCAAATTTAATTTTTATATAGAAATAAGTATCTAATATAATATTAACTGTGAAAATTCAGCAAAGTATTAAAAGTGTGCATTATGACCAGGTTGAATCAATTCCAGGAAAGAAAGATATTTTGCAGCTAAAAAATCTTTTAATTTAATTCCTCACTTAAAGATCAAAAGTGAATAAATTCATATGATAAACTAAAACATATTTTGAAAACTTGCTGGATATAATGAAGTCATTCATTGTAAAAATATCTTAGCTAATTTGCAATGAAAAGATATTCTTTAAACTGCATCTCACAAACATGTCATTATATTCCTTACTTTATAGTTAAATTATAGATATACCGATTTTTAAAATCGGAAACAAGATTCGGATTTTCTCATAGATTTAGCAGTATCTTGGAGGCATTAGTAACTTCAAAGAAACAAAGGAATAAAATAAAAATTTTGAAATCAGGAAAGAGAAAAGATTTGTCATGATCAGTGAACATTATGTTTACTTATTATTTACCTAGAAATCCAAGCACTTTTGAGTTCAAACTTTTAGATTTAATTACAGGATTTAGGAAAGCCAGTGGATATGAGATTAATATCAACATTCAATTACATTACTGTATCCAGTAATATGTACCACTTAAAATAATTACAATTTAAAGCAGATCTTATTGGTAGTAACAGTAAGAATATCAGGTATCTAAAGCAGGAAGCCTAGCTCACAGGTAGAACATGACCTTAACATGTGTAAGATCCTTGGTTCACCTCCAGTACCACTAAAAAATAAAAAATAAATAAAGCACATAGAAGTAAATCTTTGGAAGAAATATTTTGCTGAAGAAAAAAAAATAATATAACATTTATTTGAGCATAAGAAAGGAAGGAATCATCAATAAATAGACATAGCATGTCAGGGATATAATACTTAAAGTCAATTTTCTGTAGTCTGCAGATCTGATGCAATATCAAAGATAACCCAAAAACTCATTGAAAATTTTTATTTTATTCTTTAGTTTCTTTGAAGTTACTAATGCCTGCTGGGCGTGGTGGCGCAGTCCTGTAATCCCAGCACTCAGGAGGCTGAGGTAGGATCCTTGCAAGTTCGAGACCAGCCTGAGCTACAAAGTGAGTCCAAGGCCAGCCTGAACTGCATAATGAGACCCTGTCTCAAAAAGGCAAAAAAAAAAAAAAAAAAAGAAAGAAAGAAAAGAAAGTTACTAATGCCTCCAAGATACTGCTAAATCTATGAGAAAATCCTAATCTTGTTTCCAATTTTAAAAATCAGTATATCTATAATTTAACTACAAAGTAAGTAATATAATGACATGTTTGTGAGATGCAATTTAAGAATGTCTTTTCATTGCAAATTAGCTATTTTTACAGTGAATAACTTGATCATATCCAGCAAGTTTTCAAAATGTGTTTTAGTTTATCACATGAATCTATTACACTTTTAATCTTTAAGTGAGGAATTAAATTAAAAGATTTTTAAACTGCAAGATATCTTTCTTTCCTGGAATTGATTCAACCTGGTCATAAGCACACTTTTAATAATAAAAATAATGCAATATATTTCTCAAAGTTGCTTATATATATAGTACAATTAGAAAAAAATATATAGAAATACTAAGGTCTAGATTTAAGAAATTGGTCAATCCAGAATGAGGAGAAAGTGTCAATTCTTAAATTTTATATGCATATTTTCAATTGTACTGGTAACATTTTGTTCTTTAATTTGTAAATGAGAATATTATTTTTATTTTTTGGTTTTTAGATATTATTGCCTATTTCAATTATTTTATAATAAACTAAAACATTACTAAAGTTCGTATATCGATGCCTGCCTCCAAAACCATGTATGATCATAAGTAGGTCTTTTGAAGGGTAATTGGATTTTTGAGTGCATTGTAGCTAATTTGATGTTAATAGCTAGAGTCTACCCTTAAGAGGCAGGTCACTGATGTCATGCTCTAAACAAAAGAGTATACCTCTCTCCCCAGCTCCTCCCTTCACTCTCTGCTTCTTGGATGCCATAAGGTGAGCAGCTTTCCTCTGCCCAGGCACTCCCACCATGCCATTCCACCTGGGAGAAGGCCAGGTATAAACTGAAACTTTTACTAACTGTGAACCAAAAGAAACTTTTCCTTCTTTATGTATGGGTGTCAGATATTGTGTCTAAACAAAAAAGTGACTAAGACCATCACAAAACCCAATTATTTGCTCCTAGATTTCTCCTACTTAGAATTCTGCCCCCCCAAAAAAAGAAGAAAGAAAATCATGGATTTCCAAAAGATTGGACATTTCTGGTGGTATGGAAATTGAAACTACTGACAAAGATAATATATTAAATTTTTTTTATCAGAAGTTTCTTATCTAATCAGCAAGATATTAAAACTTTCATGTTTCATATTTCAACTTCATAATTTTAAAATTTCCATATAGAAATTTATGTAGTCACATTTAATTATGCAAAATTGGATATTAAAAAAAAATAAACCACAAATTAATTTAAGTTCAAGAAAACACAAGTTAAAGATTGTTTCTCCATAGTTTACAATGTGAGATTTTTGGACTTCTCAGACTGTATACATGTTGATAATAATTGGTGTGTTAAAACTGTTTTCAATATTTTGAAAAGCAAAGAGGAAGATGCAAATTTATCAGCATTAAGGTTGCACAGATTAATTAAAATTTCTTATTTGTTTTGTCTATTACTCTATCAATTCAGTGTTAGTAACTCATGATGTTCATGCTAATTAGCACTTTAATTAGAGATTATAAATGTTTCTTTGACAATGAACAATTATTTCACAAACGTAGTCTAGCTAGTAATGAACATACTTCATACCATAAGGTCTGTGAAAGAATATTTATTAAAATTTTTCTTCAGTTTTGAGAAGCATTGAACCATTAATCATTCTATATCATTCCATTTTTAATTCAGAAAGTTTCAAAATAGTAAGATCACTGTAGGGTCAACCTATGAGAACTTACTTAACAATTTTCCTGCCTTTTCACAGGACAATATACAATACAAAGAGAGAAAAAAAAATAAGAGCAAACCACAAAATTCAGGTTCAGCTAAATTGTGGAATAGAAATAATTAATAAGCTGGGGATCTAGCTCAGTGGCCTAAGTGCCTGCCTGGCAAGCACAAGGTCATGAGTTCAATCCCTGGTGCCAAAAAAAAAAAAAGAAAACGAAATAATTAATAATAGAAAAAATTAAAAATGCACACTATGTGAAAGTTCTCTCAAAAGCAATTCAGAGCATCAAGACTGAATAAAAGCAGTTTAAGCAAACTACCGTTTTGATTCATAAAAGAGATGCAAGAAGAGAGCCTATTAACGGAAGATTTCAGAAATTTGCAAAAACTGTAGACTTTCAAAACTGCTAAGATGAGCTAAACTTGAGTAAAAGACAAATGCTTATGACCACCAAAGGGAAGGTGATTGGAGTGTCCAGAGACTCAAAGATGGCAGATCTGAAGAGGTGAACAAGAACAGGATTTCAGATGCTCCAGGATTGCTTTGAAGGAAGGGGCTGTTTTGCTTGGTGACAGTGGTTAATAAAAGAAGAAACAAGTTTCTAAGGCTGTAGAAGTCATAGAAGGCACAGAGGTCATATGTTTGTGAAAACAAAAGTCCAAATATGCAGCAACAGGGAGAAGAAATCTTGAGCCACAAAATCCACAAGACACACTTGCCTCTTGTCTTCCCGAGTAGTATCTAGGTATTACATATGTTAAAATAAATAACAAAAGGGTTAAAGACAAAATTCATGTAGAATATTGTACCATAGTAGGTGAAAAAAGAACAAAAGAATTTTTGTACAAATGAGAGGTCAATAAACTTGCCTCTAAAAATCCTTACATTAAAAGCTTAAATAGAAATGATAAATAAGTAAAAAAAAAAAAACAGCTATAGAACACATACAAACCGTAAAGAAAAACCAAAGCCATGAATATATGCAAATGTTGAAGCTGGGCTTGGTGGCAAATGCCTGTAATCCCAGCACTAGGGAGGCTGATGCAGGAGGATCACTGGGAGTTCCAGACCAGCCGGGGCTACAAAGTGAGCTCAAGGCCAGCCTTAACTGCATATAGAGACCCTGTTTCAAAAATACAAACAAAAAGATTGAAAAGGTATATTGATGTATAGGAAAAAGTCCACAAATGCACCATGGAATTGTCCTACAGTGTAATACATTGCATACTATGTATTGTATATTCTATTTGTATATGTTTTACATAGAGTACTATATTATATAATTGTAACAAAGATTGAGTATGGTGGTGCACATTTGTAATTCTGGCAATCTCGGAGGTCAAGGCAGGAGGATCCCAGTTTTAGCCTAGCCTGGGTAACTTTGCAACTTAACAAGAGCTTATCTCAAAATAAAAAGTAAAATGGGGAGCAGAGACATAGCATAGTGCGAATTTCCCAGGTCCAATTTACTAAAATAAAATGAGTCAAGCAGCATGTGCTCCTGTGTTAACAAAAAGCAAAACTACCTATCTACGGAAATATTAGGGACCTGGCCAAGATCCCCAACTACCTGTACAATGAAAGAATGAAACAAGGAACAGAGAAAATTTAGTAACACATGAAGGTGGCTGGGAGGTCAATGCCTCAGGATGGGCAGAGACAAAGACACCCCAAGCCAGTCACTATTTATCTGCTGTATACAATAATGATAGGAGGGGCTGGCTAAAGATTTAAGGTTGGAGAAAGACTCAGAGGTTGATGACTCAGCAGGCCATGGATAATCTTGGGATGACTCAAGAGGGAGAATAGGTACTTGGGCACTCATGTATGAATGCTGGGGTAATGCAAGGCCTTCATAGCAACAAGTAGGAAACCTCCAACTGATTCATTCTGATTGCTTAGAGTGTTGAGTGAGATGCAGTGATTGCATAGAACATCTTTGAACTTGCAGGTCTCAGGGAAGTGGGTCCCCAGCTCTCAGTGGCCTCCCCCAATCCCTTGTGGGTCCACAAGATAAAAAGGGAGCAGCGTGACAGAAGAGGGCTTTGCTGGTGTAGTCCTGAGAGTGAGGCAGTGCTACAGTCAGGAAGCTTTGACCTCTACAGTTTCTTCTCTGAAAAATGAGAGCTTTGGCCTCTGGGGAAAGACAGCAAGCACTACCAACCAGAGCTGATGAAGACTTACAGGAGCTGGTGGGTGTAAATGTTTTCTTCTAGGAGAGGTGTAGAAAAACTTCCCTAGACCAGACGGAGTTCCCATATTACTGGAGGAGAAGGGGTAAATTAGAGTTTCACCTCTGAAACTAAGGGACACAAGCCCTTAGACTGTGACTGAACAAGAGAAATAGGGATGCCCTACCTCTATTTCTAGGCTACCAAACATAGTACAGCTAAGGCAGAGAAAGAAATCTAGTTGCCAAAGAAAGATTTGAAGCTGATGTTGGAGAGGAACAGTGAGGAAAAACTCACAAAAGGCACAAAACCTGACCACAACGTAAAGCTGGAGAAATCTGAAGTCAATAGTAACTTGAAGGCAGACTCAGAAACAGCAAAGCCCAAATCCAAATTGGCTTCTACCATTGATTTAATTCCCCTCTCCCCCACCACAACTAATACTATTGAAGAAATATAATCACACCCATTTGCAGTCATAAATATGGTCACTAAATCATTTTTATATGTTTGTATACATTATAGACCAGTGATAGTGAACCTTTAGAGTTTTCAAACAAACAGCCCATTGCCATGTGTCATAGGTGCTATGACTGCATAAACCATGAATCAATCAACAATTACAAATGACAAAAAAAAATTCTAATTGGAAAAGCATTCAACTTAATCAGACAAAGAGATGATGCAGACACTGAACATATCAATAACAAATAGTATGTTTATAGTGGAAAAGGCAGTTAGCATGTATGAAACATTGAGAAATTTTAAGAGAATTAAGAACAATGAGTACAAATGGAAATGTAAATTTTCTGTTGGTGTTTTAACATATTAAAACATAATTGAAGATAAATTTATTATTTTGTTGCTATGGATGCAAGATCTAAAATAGGTAAACTCAGAGAGTTGACAGGATGGCATTTCTGTTTGGAGACTGTGGAAGAGAATATATACCATTTTCAGGTTCTCGATATCTACTGTATTCTTTGGTCTCGTGGCTCCTTTTTACTTTCCAAAACAGGAGCATCTCATGCATCTTTTTAATTGTATATCACTCTGATACTGAGTCTTCTAATTTCCTCTTCTGCACTGTAGGACCTTTATGATTACACTCAATCTTCCTAGATAATCTGGGATAGCTACCTATCTTACTCAGGTTTTGCTGGTATGATCAAATACCTGAGAAAAACAATTTAAAGAATGAAAGATTTATTTTGGCTCACAGTTTCAGAGCCAACCTGCTTTTGGTTGGATGGTTCCATTGCTGTAGGCCTGAGGTAAAGCAGAACATCATGGCAGAAAGCTGATCATCACGTGGCAGCCAGAGGCAAAGTACCAAGGAAAGAGTGAAAGCAGAGTGGGCTGGGGACCAAATGTAATCTCCAAGATCACAACCTCAAAATCCACTCCCTTCAATTAAGCCTCACTTTCTGTTTTCATAACTTCCCGATAATACTATCAAACTATGATCTTATCAGTGAATTAGTCAACTGATGAAGTTGCACTAATAATCCAATCACTTCCTAAAATACCATCAGCATTCAAGCCTTTAACACAAAGAGCCTTATGGGAGACATACCATATTCAAACCATAACACCATCTTATTTTAAATTCAGTTGATTAGTGACCTTAATTCCATCTGCAAATTTAATTCCCTTTTGCTATGTGACATAACATATGTTCTGGTTTCAGGGATTAGGATGTAGATACCTTTAGGGCCCTTATTTGTCCTACCACACAGGAAAGAAAATCTTGGTAATACAGATAAAGAATGCCTTTGTCATTTTCGTGAGTCTATAACAGAGCCAGGGAAAGAATCAGTGAATTTGGAGAGTTTTGGTGGAAATTACCCAAACTGAAACTTTAATATAGCAAAAAAAAAAAGAGGATGGTGAGTAGGGGCAGATCACCCACAAGTTGTAGAACATTATTATTGAAGTATGAATCCATGGGATCAAAATTCCTGAATAAGAGAAAATAGAAATAGTTGAAGAGAACATAGTTTAGAATTTTCCAAATAAAATGAACATATGACAGTACAAATTTAAAAAGTTTAGAAAACATCAGGCTGGATAAGTACAGAAAAAAAAGAAAACTATCTAGATCTTTCATATTCAAACTGCTAGGTTTGCCAAAGCCCTGAGTACATTATAGAAGTATAAAGACAAGAATTAAAGCAGACTATCCATCAAAAGTTGTGCCACAGAAGACAATGGTGTGACTGCAAGAAAATAACTGTTCATCCAGAGTTCTATACTCAGACCACTGAATTTCCAAAGTAATCAGTAAATGCTTTTTCAAAGTCAGAGAAAATTTACAAATTAAACCCAAATCATGCTAAATTTCTTGAAGCAGAAGTGTAATTCCAAACATGAACTTTGATCTACAAAAACAGGGATTTTCACAGAAATGGTTAAGAGTGATATGTCTTAATGATTATTCTCTTATCTTGTATAGCTTTTAAAAACTACCATCTAAAACAAAATTTGTAGCAATGAATTGTTGGGCAATAGTATAATTAATAGGAAAATGTATGACAATGATAACAGAAAATATGAGAGAGAGAGAAATAATAACTTTGGCATTGGGTGATACTCAACTGTGAGTGCCATTGTGGATATAGAAGGTGATTTAACTTTTTGTAATTCTATAGCATGCATTTACAAAAAAAGAATTTTCAAACAATTATAAAAATTAGCCAACAGTGGTAATAAAATGATAATTAAACAGCAATCTCTGTTTGGCTGGTTCATTTCAGCCAAAACCCATCCCGCTTCATAAGTGAAAGCCTCAATGAGGAAATTTATGTGGAAAAAAGTGACAGCATAAGACATGTCCCTGTCATGTGGTTATTGAAAGAAATAATGGAAAAACTCTGAGACCTATAACATACATTTATACTCTAGTTTTGAGTTTTCTTACATAGACTGTGAGCTCTTGGTCTGTTCAGATTTCTTTTAAGCATTCAGAATAGTGTCTGGGTCACAGGACATTTTAGATAAATTAATGAATCCTAATCCCCAAAAATTTACTATCTTCAGGCTCCTTTTCTGGTCTTACCAGAGTCCCTGGCATTTTATCATCTCTGTGAGCTTTAGAGAATCATCACTTAGAGCTTAGTTCATTGAGCCTTACTTGGTCATTATTCATTATTAAATATTTCCAAGAGAGAGGTTACTAATGTAGACAGGATTTATTTGATTTATGTGTCCAAGAATAAAAAAGGATAAGCCATAGTGAAACAATCAACAAAATATCCTTTCAGAAGATTCATAACACTAAAAAAACTAATAAAAAAGTAAAATGTTTAAATTTTGCATTAGAAAACATAATGATAGCATGGAAATATCCATCAACAAAGGTGATTTATTGAATAAAAGTTTAGATGCAAATTCTATGTCATTATTTACTCTAAAGGAGCAGTTATTTGTATAAAAATCATTTGGGGAATCTCATTATAGGAAAAAATATACTGGCAGTACTGCATCTCGGAAACATAACTCTTGCCAGGAATGTACATTAATCAGAGTTCCCATAAGTTCCAAAACATTAGAAAAATATTTCCCAGACTATTTGGCAGCCCCAAAAATTGTCAAGAAGCATAGTGAAGCTGTGGAAGAATCCTTGAAGAGTACAGACCAAGAGTGACTGAGAGTAAGTACCCAGAGCACAGGGCTATCTTAGAGACTTGCAGAGGAAAGAGTCTATACCTAGATTCTGTTAGTTGGGACATCTTGTAAAATGGTTAGCATGGTAGTTAGAATCCTTCTCTTGAAACCAAGAGAAACCAAAGAGTGTTCCTTTAAGCCCCCATGGGAATGTTACCGTGAGGTTACACGGTGTCTTTCCAAAGGTCACTTTAAGGTGAGAATGTAGGGAGACTTTAGAGAAGTTTAGAGAATAAACAAATGGCCTGCAGTCTTATTTTTCCCCTCGGGCTACCTCCTTTGACATCTGCTCCTTCCCTTTTCAGTATTACTAGGCTGCACAGCCACCTGCGGCCCTGAAGTCTACTTGCTATATAGTTTGGGCCTCATGGAAACACTTCTGAAAGAAACACTTCTGAAGACACATCTGTTTTGCAAATGTGGAGAACTGTGAGTTCTTACCTGGTCTCTTCTCTTGGCAGAAAAGCTGCAGCAGGGAAAGAGTAACTGATGAGCAATAACAGTTACACGCATGGCTCTCAGGAAGAGCTGACCAGTGCCATGGAGAGGGAAAGTTAGCAAGGGGCTGTCCATTAGCCAGGTTTGTACACATACACTGGTCATTAGCAGTTGATGTGACCTGTTTCTTCAAATGTCTTGAGTCAGATTGGCTGTCGCCTCTCAGAGGAATAGAATGGATTAGGCAAGGTCAGGAGAGACATAGTAGAAGAAGTGTGAACAGGAAGGCAGGATTAGTTTCTCCACTTTCTTTCCTTTTTTACATTTTTGCCCAAGAATAGTATTCAAATCACGATTCCATGAAGGGAAAACCTGTAAAATTCTATACTGCTTAAACATTTTCAAAACATTCAACTAAGACTGTGTCCTACAGAACAACGAGGGGGCTTAGGCAGAACCAAGCACAGGGCTTAGTCTTGCTAATGGCTGTTGCGTAGATACTGTCTGAACCTCTGTCAGCCTCAGTTCCTGTCTGTCCAGTGAGGAACAAGTGATACCTGGCATAGCTCTTACTTCAAGCCAGGTACATGTAAATCTCTCACTCAAGCTCGCCTTGCTGGGATCAAAACTGTGAATCTAGGGAAAGGCGTTTCTTTTTTTTTTTTCTCCATATATCACTGCGCCTTATGAATTAGGATTTGGCAAACTGCTCACATTCACATTACCCCTAAATATATTAACAAGTGAACCTGAGTCATCATTCCAGTCCCTGAATGACCTATTCCAGATGACCTGTTACGTGAATTAGTAAATTGCATAAACAAATATAAATAAATCAAGGAATTTGCAATTTCTTTGCTCATCTAGCCTAAGAATGGGAGATGTTATAGCTACTGAGAGCACATGCAGCCTCCACACTAAGTACACACCTTGATATCCTCTCCCAATCAGGAGCCTAAGAAGCCCATGATTCACCTAGTGGGACACAGGTGCTATGCCACCATAATGTGTTCATAAGTATGGGGCCAATGGATAGGAGCTGCAGAAATAATTGTAAAGACAATGTTTGGGATTTTTGAAAATATTTTCTTGTAATGGGAATCTTCACTGAATACAGAGGGCTATCACTGTGCTTGCCAGAAAAGAAAACACTTTTTATTTTATCTTTTTTTTTTGTACTGGGGATCAAATTCACAACCTTGCGCTTGCCAGGCAGGCATCTATGCCACTGAGCTACCACTTTTTATAACAAGTAAACTATTCAAAAGATTTCAGTATTAAGGGCTAACGTTAGTATCCTCAGGATGGAGAAAGTCAATGGCCTTACAAACCAGAAGCACTTTATTGATAGGAAGAAAGTGGTTCCCAAGTCTTCTGAAGGAGTGAAAGAGAAGTTTAAACTCGCCTGGGGCTATCAGGCCTCTAGCGAATAAAATGTGATGGCACCAAGTATGGTTACAAGGCTATCCAGGAGAATAGTCATGTCTGAGTGTGGGAATCAGAATGTGAGTCTGATTTATTTCACTTATGAGTGTAGTCTCAAGATGCATTAATTTGCCTATAAATGTCTCGAGTTTATCCTTCTTTGTGGCTGAGTAGTACTACATTGTATAAAAAGATCACATTTTTTTTAATCCATTCCTTGGTTAATGGGCATTTGAGTTGTTTCCAAGATTTCTCTATTACAGATTGCACTGCTATACCCATGGATGCGTGTGTATTGCTATGGTATGATGTTTTCAATTCTTCCAGGAAGATAACCAGAAGGGGAACCTCTCGTCCTAGATTTTAAGGAATGTCCATACTGATTTCCACAGTGGTCACACCAGTCTACACTCCCAACATTGTGGAGAAGGGTTCCTTTTTTCCCAAAGCCCTGCCAGCATTTGCTGTCCATTGATTTCTTGATGATAGCCATTCTCTATGGAGTGAGATAGAATCTGAGTGTCATTTTAATTTGCATCTCTCAAGTGACCAGTGATGTTGAATATTTTTTCATATATTTATTTGTCGTTTGCATTTCTTCATCTAAGAATGGCTTTCCTTTTCCTGCCCAGTACATGGGCAGGAAGATTACTAGAGCTGAGGTCTCTGCTTGGCTGTATTCTTAATATTGTCAAATAGATCTACGAGGGCTAGCAGTAGTCAGTGTGGCAGATGCTTTCACCAAAGGGTTAGCTTCTCCCTCTTTGCCCTTAAATCAGTCAGAAACAGTGCCATTTTGGAGTTTGTATTTACCACTCAGTCCTTTAAATTAAGGACTGGATAACTTACTTCATCTTTGTTTTGTACTGATGCATTAAAAATAAATGAGGCACATCCATTGATTTCAGCTCATTTATTTCAAATTTTGTGTGAATTTGTTTAGTAATGAAAGTTTCGAAGACAGACCCAAATATGTATCCCAGTGCTTTTTGTGCTACCATATGCTCAAACTAAGTCCAATCCTTGCTTGCTTTTTAAACAGTGCATTATGTTGAAGGGTCTCAGTGATGTTTTGTGTACATCTGTTAGTATAACGAGCAAACCCATTGAGGGAAGTAGAATATGTCACCCCAAATGTGCCCTTTGACATAAGAATTTCTGGAGAGATAGATGCAATTAAGAAGCATCAGAGAAGCTCTCTGCCATCCTCCTATTTGCCTAACAGCAGAACATAAATTTATAAAATTACGCCTTTTCCTCTCTCTGCCAGGAAGGCCAGGAGTTAATCACCAGAAATACTCTAAATTTTATTATCACAGAAACAGCACTAGAAGAATCTGTATGAGAAACCTTACTCACCAGCGTCTACCATTAGTTTCCCCTGACTTTGCTTTCCCACAATTGGTTGCCCCTGGACACTCAACAACCTTTCTCTTTGTCCTGTCACTTTTGTGCAAAGTTTCTGTTTCTTTACAAAAATGCTAAATATTCCCAAGTACAAATCAAACTTTTCAATTACTCATCATGTGCTAATACATTCTGTTTGTTTTTCTTTTGTCCATCTCTCTTGCCAACTCAATTTATCGGGCTCCAGCTGGAGAACTCAGGACAGGTAGAAGAGTTGACATTTCCTACCCTACATCCACTTCTTACTTTACACATGTTCCTTCTGAGAATGTAACTTATAACAAATGCTAGGTTAGAGGTTAAGTCTTGGTGACAAACCGATGGGCAAACAGTGGCTATGGGCTGCTGGGCTGCTGCTGTAATAAGGTTTACTTGGGTTCTGCCCCCTATCAATCAGCCATGGCTTCTGTCTACACCATAAAGGCAAAGTTACCTGAGTCCAGCACAAACCACATGGCTGTTTAAGAAAAGTATTGCCAATTTTAAAAGTTCACATCTTTATAATATTATTAGAATCTTCAATTACTATTTGAACATTCATTGT
>RJWT010037811.1:0-12990 GCA_004365215.1 Cuniculus paca
CTGGCTCCCTGCTGAGTCTCTCAGTTAAAGATCTAAACTGCTCCAGTTGACACAATGTATCAACCATAACAAGGACAGATAGACACACATATAGGAGGGAGAGAGAGAGAGAGAGAGAGAGAGAGAGGTAAATTGAGATGTTTATAAATGAGTTAGTATGCATACATATATTCCCAAGCTCTGTCCATTGAAATGGACTAGAAATAGAGACAGTGGTAGTAGTAAGTAGACCCAACACATAGATTTCAATTTGCAAAAACATTATCTAATAGAAGGAATCGGCGCTCCCTCCTAGGAGATGCACTTCATTCCAGGTCTGAGAAAGAAAATATACAACAGGAAAACCTATCCTCTTGCAGTGACAGAAAGCAAGACAATACTCTAAAATGGATGGGAACACATCGAAAGAACAGAAGAACCAAATGGAAAAGATCCCGGGGTCCAAATCTAAAATTATTTATAAAAGAATGAAAATTGCTTTGATTTATAACCCATAAGTGTATATTAGTACAGTGATATAAGTAAACATTTGACTTGATATATAAGTTGAAGAGAAGAGACAGCACTTCATTAAGATTACAACTAGTAAATGAAGAAGGGGTGAGAAAAATAGAAAATTATCACCAGAACATCAGAGTAAAACTTGTCTCATGTAACATCCACTGATAGATTCTAAAGTTGGTGGGAAAAGTTTGAAGAGAAATAGAATCTGTACATTTTAAAATACCTCATCTGAAAGGTTTATTAGTTACACAAGGGCAAACAGTCATTTCGGAGTGGAGAAATATAAGAGCCACCACTTTTACAAAGTGATCTGTGTTAATATAACCAGTAATTATTTATATTGACATCATAACAATGAGGAGTACTATATCACTTCTGAATGATTCTTGCCAAAAATGCATAATATGAATCTAATCATTCAGCATTATATTGAGAAACAGAACCATGAGAAAATATCATAAGCAACCAAGTTGATAGAAATTCTATAAAATAGTTCATCAGTACTTTTCAGGAGTATTAATTTCATCTGTTCTTACAGATCCAGGAACACTATACAGATGTAACAATTGAATATAACATGAGATTCAGAAGGAGTCTGGATCAGAAAAAGGGCGCAATAAGAAAAACATAAAATCTAAAGAAAGACTGCATTTTAACTAATGGTATTGTGTTAATCTTGGTTTCTTAGTCCTGATAATCATACTATGATTATAGAAGTTATTTTAACATTTCAGTGAAGTTGTGTGAAGCACATAGGCAAATATTTTTGCAACTTCTCTATAAATCTAAAACCTTACAAAACAAGCATTTCTAAAACGTAGCAGAATACTAAGAACAGTTATCTTTGAAAGGTGAAAATATAGGTGTATTTACTTTTTTTCCTTTGTTCTATTTTAAAAATTCCTATGAAGAATATGTAATATTCAGAAAAGATGTTATTTTAAATTTTAGTGAAAAAATCCCTCATGTGAAGCTTTAGTTGTGAAAAAAACTAACAAACTGTGTTTGAATTTTAAAAGATACTGCAAAAAATTTTATATCACATGTCAAAAAAATTTGAAAATCAATGGAAAAGGAGATTTGGACTTTGATAGGAGACATTCCATGTCAGTTATTATATATTGTCATTAAGTACTCCTTCATATTTTAATTATAAGCAGCCTGCTTCTTGGTTTTGAAGGCTGAGATCATCCTAGACATAATGAGTTTATTTGAAAAAAGACTGTTTTCCTTTGACTAGTTGAAGAATGTTGTGACACTATCTTTTAGTATTGTGTTCAACCATACGTATCTATTATTGCTTTTCAACTTTCAATGTATTATGAGTATACAAAAATATACTTGTTAAAAACTTACATCTTTCTTAGAAGATTAGGAGGCACTGTAAAATTCTGCAGTGCCTCCAAGTCATAATTCTGACGTGTTGTTCTATAATTCTGGGCCCGTGATAGATGGGACTATAGGGAAGCTTTTTTACCTTTAGATTTCTGGACAAACGCCAAGGAGTAGCTGAGATGAGCAGAAACTGGGTAGCACTGTTATCATTACTTGGAACTTGAAGGATCTGCTGTAAGAAACAACTATGTCTTAGTTTCTTAATTCAAAAAGAGAAGTTTAAAGTTAAAGTAAATGTACTTTCAAGAGAGTTTCAGAAAAAGGATATAATCAGTGGATTAATGGAAGGCTTATATGATAAAAATTAAAAACCTTCTCAATCAGGCTTTTATCCTTATTCCTCCCAATTCTCTTCACATCTAGACCATTTTTCATGTTGTGAAAGCAAAGTGTTAAGATTTTACTCTCAAAGGTGGAAAAAAGAAGGCACAACAAGATTAATTTGTGGGATGTACTAAACATGATATGCTTGAAGGTATCTACTTATTACACAGAGAAATATATATTCACTTTTCATGGTGCAGTGACAATAAAGTGTAAGAATATTTGATACTATCAACTTTATACTAGTCCAGCTTGAATATAAGAAGGGTCTATAGAGAATAGCTTTCTGGGAAATCATATACATACATTTTTATTTTTTATTGTTTTTTAAAAGTACAAATTTGCACTACAGCATTGTGTAGGTATTTGTTTTGTATTTCACTGCAGCTTGTTCAGAGATGGCTAATTGAAGTATCATTATTTAATGATGGACACTTCAGTACTTATTCTGTCGGATCTGTGTCTTCTTCAAGAATCGCAACATAAATAGTGATCCATCCACCATTCACAGAGCTTTCCGCATCAAAAGTGACAGAGCAGTTCTCTTCAATGGTGACTTAGAGTCAGCTTTACTCTGTATATGAGACTAGTACTTGGGATAAGTGTTGGCTTTTTGCTTCTCTGGAGAAATACCTGAGAAAAACAACTTGAAGAAGGGATAATTTATTTTGGCTCATGGTTTCAGAGATTTTGGTACATGATCTGCTGCCTTATCTCAGGTGCCTTTACTTTCAGCTTGAGGTAAGGCAGGAATGTCATGGCTGAGAAAAATGGCTCTCCTCATGGTGGCCAGGAAACACAGAGAGCAAGAGCATGCCAGTGGAAGGGGCAGGGACCAGAGATAGTTGTATGATCCATTTCCTCTTTGCAGTCCATTCAGCTAAGAACTAAGTAGTGGCTTAATCCATTGATGAGGTTACCATCCTCACAATTCAGTCACCTAAATTTCTCTTAATCCACATGTTGACAATCAACATTAGTCATCAGGGATGCTTCCCGTCTTCCATGTGGGTTTGTCTACATAAGTTTCAACTTTATGTGCATTGACACAAGAGCTTATTGTCCAGTATTTGACAGAAGTTCTTGAACAAAATGTTACATGAAGCTTAATAGTGATCACTCATTCTCTTCAGAGTAAGTTTGCAGTAGCATTAGTGAGGCGTGTAAAATGCACAAACACTTCAAGGGCTACCAAGCTGAAAACTTTCATAAATATATTGTATTAGTGCACATTAATATTTCACAATGATGGGTTTGTTTAGGAAAGTTCATATATGTATTTAACATAGCTTAGTCAATTTCAAATCCATGTTCCCCCTTCTTTCCTTCCATTTAACCCTTTCCCCACCTCCAGAAGTCTACCACCTAGTTTCTAGTTCTCTTTACTTATTTATTTGTATTTATTGATTGATTGATTCACATTTTAGTTTTCTCATATAAGAGAAAATTTGTGATATTTAACTTTCTAAGTCTGTCTAATTTCAGTCAATATGATGGTTTCTAGTTGTATTCATTTTCCTGAAAATGACATCATTTCATTCTTTTTGCTGAGTAATATTCCTGTGTATATATACTACATATTCTTTACCCATTCATCTTTAACAGGTATGTAAGTGGTCTACACAGATTAGCTATTGTGAATTGCACTGCTATGCACACGGGTATACATGGATTATTGTAGTATACAGCTCTTATTTCTTTCAGGAATATACCCAAGAGTGGTATAATGGGTCAAATGATAATTCTATGTTTAGTCTTTTGAGGAATCTCAGTACTGATTTCAGTAGTGATTGTACTAGTTTTTATTTCCATGATAGAGAATTAATATCTATACTATATTACGAACTTTAAAAATTAACTCCATAAGATGATGAATCCATTAAAAGTGGGTAAATGAACTGAATAGATCCTTCTCAAAAGAAGTTCAAATGGACAAAAAATGTTCAACATCTCTGGCCACCAGATAAATGCAAATCACTCAGAATGAATATTACTAAGCTGAAAGTGTCTATAAGAAGACATTTATTTTGTTCAACTCAACATGAATGATTTAGTAACTTTGGTTACCACTCTCTGAGATAAGTAATTGGACTTGGATATTATTTTGCCTGAAAGGAATATATTATTAAATCATTTACTTTAAGAAAAAGTTAACACAGACAATTAATCTATTCATAAAATTGTCAACATGTAAATAGACTAATTTTTATTTGATTACATTAGAAATGATGATATATCCCAAGTTTACACCATCCAAAGTAATACACTTTTCTCCTCCTTTAAAATGTCTTAGCCAATTAGGCTTAAATGATTATTTCAACACTAATAATGAATTTTCCCAAAGGCTTTTAAGGATCGCTATTTTACTCATTAGATTTATCACTAATGGAACTCCCCTGAGCTGCTATCACATGCCCTGGGAAGTGTGTGCTGAGCAGAATGACCCCAAGAGTGTAAGTAGAAGTTCATGTGCAGACGAGGTGCTGGATGCTCTGTAGATGCAGGGCCATATAGCTATAAGTGCAAAAGCTAAAACATACACCTAAGCCTTTCTTACTCAAATTTTTTTCCTTTCCCACCAAAGCCTGAGCTAGTTGGTTTTTTTAAAACTTCCAGTGAAATTCATTCTTAAAACTGTAACAGTGTTCATCTTTGTGTAGATTGCTTCCAGACACTATCCTTACAGTGGCCGTGTAGCACCTGCAAATATTAATGTTTAAATGAACTGACATAGCATTCATGTCCTAAGCAATGAAGGTGAAATTCAACTTCTAACTTTACTTCCCCTACAAACTTTTCAGGATTTTAGTGAGAGTTGAGATTTCCACTCAGATATTTAGATAGTCTACACACGAGAATATAACTCTCCCTTTCTTTACTTCCTGCAAAGCATGGCAGTTTTGAAATAAAACAAACAATTCGTATAAGTTTATATGTTGACTTCATTGCTAACAAAGTAAAACTGAATTGCAAGTAAGAGTAGGATTATTTAATCAATGAGTTTATCTTTGAAGAAATTATATGAGAAAGTAATAATGGATTTTTAAAATCTGGCTTTAAATTCTAGCCCTTTGTTTTGTATGTTCCTCTTTTAAAAATCTGCTCAGTAATATATTTCATAAAATAGAGAGCTGTAATCAGATATCAAATTTCATTAACTTTCTATTTCTGGTAGCATTTCCCTAGACATATGAATATTCATTATTCAGTGAATATATAATGAAGTGAATATTTCCCCAGCAAAGCTCAAATGAATAATAACTGTCTACATATTTACATATAATGTAACTCTTTATGTTTCTATTTTCCTCTAGGAGGTGGCAGGATTTCCCTTACCAGCCCTCTTGAAATTCGGGAGGCCATGAAGGGGCTTTGGCAGTGACACCTGAAGGGAATACCATTGTCCCTTCCCAGTGAAGTATCCTGCGCAATTTACAGCATTGCCTCTTTCCTCCCTTAGCATGAAAAGGTCAGAGATGGAACCTCCCTCCGCATGAGCAATCAGGGTGACATGTCCCTGGCCAACATGTGACGAGCACAGCATAAGGAAGCAGTAGATTTTGGTGTTCTAAGTCCCCAAGAATTTTGTACTTTGTTATAACAGCGTGCCCAGCCTTTATTGCCTGGTGTGTTGCAAGTGTTCACCATTTCCTTCTAGCAACGTACATGTGACAAAAGTGATTGAGAGCAAATAAGGTTGAGGTGAAATCCAGTTAGTTGTGTGAATCACAGCAGCTGACTATGAGGAAACCAGAACAAGCTTCAACTCTACTTCCAGTGTGATCTTAGTCCATTCAATTCATATAATTCTTGTTTCATGCTCTTTACGTGACCGTTTGGATCGTATTGCCCCTATGTCTACTTCACGATCATTGGCTGTTATTATTGTTTTTGGTTCACTGTTTCTCATACTAATAGAAGCAAGTGGAAGCCAGAAATAAAATTTAAAATTAACTACTTGGTTTAATTATTAATGAGTATAAGTGAAATAAATCAAACTTACATGTGTAAACACCTTTTGGTGTTCCTAGTGTAAGAAACCCAAACAGTAAATAAGATACAAAATCTTCAATAAGGGTAAGAAACTGCTCAAAGGGGAAAAGATAACTCAGATGGGAAAAAGAAAAAAAGGAAGGGAAAAGAAAAAAGATATAAATTTGTATATGTGCACTTAAGATAGCTAAGATGATTGTACTACTAATTCTATTAGTTCTTGAAACAAAACAGTTAACATTCATAGGATTAGACCAATTTTGAACGTCTGTTTCTGGTAATCTGAGTAACTTTTTTGAAGATAGCTATACAAAATAACAACCTTTATTATGTTCCTAGCACCTTGTTTTGAAAACCTATGTTGTTATTGTTTTGGGCTCTCTGTTATTGTTATTTGTCTCTTTTGTTTCTTGTTTTTCCTGTGTTTTGTTTTGTTTTTCCCTCTAACATCGAAGGGATAGATGTACATGTATAGGCTTATACATGCCTAGAACTACTCCTAAAGAGTTTACAAGAACTGATATTATTAAGGGTGATGGTATGAACAGCTACTTTAAAGAAAATGAGACATTATGGTGGCTATTGCTGATTTCTTATCATCATGTTTTGAAATCCAATAATGCTTTTACTCCTTGATTTGTTTGGTTTTAGTCTGTTTTCTATTATTTGATTGCAATATGTGAGAAGGGATGGACAGCTATTTTGAAGAAAACAAGAGACATTATGGTAGCCATTGTTGATTTCCTATTTTTTGGTATTGAATGCCTGTAACACTTTCATTCTTTTGTTTTGATTGGTTTTATACTATTTTGTTTTGTTTGAATTTGTTGTGTGTGAAGGTATGAACGACTACAAGAGACACTGTGGTAGCCACTGTTGATTTCCTGTTGTCTTGTTTTAAAGTCCTGTGTTGCTTGCATTGTTCTGTTCTGATCTGCTTTGTTGTTTTATTTTGTTTTAATCTAGTTAAGATAAAAAAGTAATTATTAATGAGCAAAAATTGTGACTTTAATTATTCCTAATGTTGTATCTCTTCTGAAATATATGTGGTTGAAGATGTAAGAATTTTAAAATATTGATATTCTATACATTGGACATTTATCTTATGATTTAATAGGATAATTAACCTCACATACATTTTATAGTACTAAACTCTTATGAAACAACTTATCCAGACATTGAGTTGTATAGTATATTATTTTTATTATTATTGCTATTGTTGTTATTTTGCTTTGCTGGGGATTGTATACATTGGATGCATATATTACTGAACTTGAAAACATTCATTTAATTATTTAAAACATTTTAATAAAAACTGAGTTTCTTCTCTCCAAAACAGATTTTTACTTTTTAGTTTTCTGCTTCAACTATTGTTTACTTAAATTGCAATAATAAAATAGTTACATATAAGTAACATAGCTATAAATAGATATACAATGATAATTGCACGGACAGAAATTGTGTGAATATTCAGTAACTAATGAATGGTAACTAAAAGTGAGTCAAAGGTAAAAGCCTATTTATTCTTTGGCTAGAGTATTGGTGCCAATTGATTCTTCCCTAGTTAAGAAGACATGTTCCCTTCTCTTTCATTATCTAGAATAGCAAATTAATAAAGATGGCATAACAATTCCCTAATAAAAAGGCACTTTTCCTTTTTTTTAAGTAAAATAGCAGAAGTAAAATCACTGTGTTACATTAAAAGGAAAGATAAAAACTATTGAGGCATAGAATTCTCTCACATTCCCAACCCTCGAAAATAAACTACTGGACCTAATATTTTGTGAAAAGTCTTTCATATAACAAAACTTCTGCTGTGTTGTCAATAAGAATAATCATGAAAATTTTACATTGGGAAAATGAATATTTTATTACATCTTCTTCCCATTTAAGGTTGAGGATGCTTTATTCTCTTTTCTGTGTATGATGTTTTTAAACTTTTACTTCTGTTCGCACATACTCTCAGGATGTAATGATTACACTCATCATGGGCAGCTGGTACATGTACATAACACGTGTTTTTTAAATCTCCTTTTCCTTCCTTGACCACTCTTGTTTTTGTTCTTTTCATTATTAAAATTAAAATTTCTTTTGACATAAAGACATTTCTGAATTACTGAGTAAAAGGACACTTCAGAGCAACTGTAGGCATGTATAAATCTGGACTATTATATATAATTACATATGTAATATGTATTACGCATTATATCATACATATGTCTCCACTTGGAATAGCATCTCATTTTCTTCCTTTAGAACTAGGATGATGAGATGAAACATTTTAAATTAATTAAGCCTATTCAAATTCATCTGTGTTGTGTGCAGAACTCAGAAGGATGTTGAAATCATGAATTAGCATCAACATGTCCCTAATCAGTTACTACTTACTACTCACAAGGAAAGTAACAGCAGACAATGGACTAAAAACATTGTCACTATCATTCTCTCGAGAGGTAAGTTACCTAGTTAAAAACAAAACATGTCTATAATAGGATGCACTATCTAAAAGACCATGTTTAATTAATACAATATAGGCAGATTTTGAGCAGAATATAAAGATTTGTCTGCAGCTGTTACTATCTGTAGTGCCATATGCATAAGTAACCGCTCATGTGACATCATGACAAGTTAGATATACTACTTTTCACAAATTAATTCACCCCACAATTCAGGGCAACTTTTCTCTTTCTCCAAGATAAAGTGGCAACTATGTACAAGTAATATATGTTTATTTATTATTTAATCAATTTACTGTAAGGATGAGCAATACTGCCTAGTCAGAGTATTATTTTGATGTTAAAAGATCTGTTTTTATTGAGGGCAGCTAAACAAAAAGGTTAATTTCTCATAAATACATTTATTAGTACTTAACATGATGTAATGAGGTCTCGGTCTAAGTAGAATGAAAGTATTTAAAATACTTGATATGATTGTGAGCCTTACTCTAACTTTTTGGCAGTTGTTTCATTTTGCTCGTTTGGTTGGTGTTTTTGGATTCATCTGTTTAGGAGTGCAATATTTTAATTAGACTACATTCTGTCTTCTGTACTAATAAGCAATATTTCATTATTATCTCACACATTTCCCAGAGTTACTCAGTCAATACATAGTATATTTAATTTTTTATATTATAGGATCATTTTATAGTGGTTAGATAAACGATTTCAAATTACTTAGTTAAAACTGTATTTTTCAAGAAACTGTTTTAGTTTCTTTTTGTTTTTAAATTTTTAGTGAGAGAAGCAACAAGATTTTTATTTGTGCCAATAAGGGTTGGAGATATTTCTTTAAGGAGAAGACTGAAAAGTAACGATCTGATTGGAAAGAGGTGTTGGATGTGGACTTGAAGCTGCGTTTGCAAAGCTTTAAATTAAACTGAAAAGTACTAATTACCAAATTGTAAAAAATCATTTCTGATGGGATTCAGAAAGCTTTCACTGCCTTGCAAAAGGCTAATTCTACTCACACTCTATTCTTCTAACTAAAAAACTTACCCATTTAGATTCCTAACAATATATACAAGGAGAAGTTGGATACCTCCTGTTTCTCCTGGAGGAATCTCATGCCTTCCTGGGTCCCTAGGAGAACTCAGAGAAGAGCTTCCTAGGTGGCTCCTGAGACCAGGGCTGTGCCTTGCAGAAGGACAAAACCCACAATGACATCAGTGTTTGATAAAGGACTGTGCAACTGTTCTCCCTGCATTTTACCTAAACGATAACTTCTAGAATAAATGCTCCTTCTCTCTTCTCCTTTCCTCACTTCTTGACTGCCCTGATGAAGTCGTATTTATGCTAACTTTTGGGTCTGCTAGTATAAGTCTTTATTTAGCCCTTATAGGCTCTGTTTCAGAATGGTTTCTCATTAGAGAGGCCCGAATAGATGATAAGCATGCTGCTGTATAAATGTATATGATTTGTGGGAAAATGGTTTGCAGATGAATCTTCATATTCTAATTATTTGCTTAATTAGCTTTAAGGGCTAGGGTATAAAACCAATATTTGTCCATTTACTCAGTTCTGTCTGGCACAGATTCAGACCACAGCTCTCTGCTCTTCTTTCTCTAGCTCTTATCTTTGGCCATGAAATTATCCCTCTCAGACTACCCTACTTTTCCGCTGCCTTCCTAAGTTGGATCTCCAGCTTTGACCTCTCTTCCAAGGAAACTGAAAGCAATCTGAACTCTACACACTGGTGCAGAATTCAGACACCTGTGTGAGTCTTCTCTTCTTCCAGACTTCAAACCATCTCTGCAAACTTCTTTACTGACCACTGCATCCAATTTGTGTAAATACCTGCTGAGTCTTTCTGTGATCCTCCCATCAACTGCCTCACATGATAATAGCACTCACTACATTGAGAACTGTTGACCACTCCATGTTTACAGGCTCCAAACAAGCTCCTTACAAGCATCTATGGCCATAGTCAGACGTTTCTTTTGTGCACACTCTGGTTGTTATTGTCCCAAAATGTGGCATCTGAAACCTCATTTTCCAGTACTTCTTCCAGTTCTTGCACTTGAAAAGTTCTCTACTTTTTTCCCCATCTATTTCACTCCTGTATTTTCTATAAGATGCATGTTTTATCTTCCCCAGGGAGCCTTTCTCCCTGCACTACCAGACAATGCTGGAGTCCTCTAAACTCCATAAGAACGTGTCTCTCATAGTCTGTTGACTAATTTGACTTTTCATATGCTTCCTGCTCTCATCTTGTTTAAATTGCCCGCTTTACAACTGATGTGTCTATTTCGTGTGTCTCTTTTTAACGCTTTTAAAATCCCTATAACATGATTTTGTATCATGAAAGTGAAGGATACTAGTGTTGCATGTTGGGAAAATGGCTCTGACTTATTTTAATGAGAAATTAATATTTTTTCATAATCATTCTGGTAGCTGGGTGATCAAGAGAAGAAAATGAATAGGAACAATGAAGTCTGATTACAGAGCAAGAAGCATACTTAGTCATGACTTATGAGCACACAGTTGTACTGACATTAGAGGAC
The DNA here is from genome assembly GCA_004365215.1 of Cuniculus paca. NCBI lineage: Eukaryota > Metazoa > Chordata > Mammalia > Rodentia > Cuniculidae > Cuniculus > Cuniculus paca. Next base: position 11,216 of record RJWT010037811.1, read on the forward strand.
ACCTAGGCCACTGTCCTAGTATCTCACTGTGCCACTGGACGCTGGACACTTGCTGCCTCTGCCTCTGGACATCATATGCATTTCTCTGAAACACCCAATGCTCCTGATTCTGCCTTCAATAATTTCTTAGCCTTCTAATGTCATGCAATCTTTGGATATCTTGATTGCATGTATTCATCTTAAAAAATGTTTACTCTGAAAGTACCAGTGGCAAGAGCAAAATCAGACAAGTGGGGTTACATGAAAAAAAGAAGCGAAGGGAAAAAACAGTCAATAAAGTAAAAAGACAATCTTGATAATGAAAGAAGATATTTTTAACAAATTTAACATCTAAAATATATAAGGAAGCCCTACAATTAAATATTCAATAATAATAATAATAATAAAATAGTAATCATCCAATTTTAAAATGGACAAAGAACTCAAATAGACATTTCTCCAAAGAAGATGTACAAATGGCTAACGAGAATAAAAAAAAGATCAGTATCGCTAATAATCAGGGAAATGTAAATCAAAGCCATAATGATGGATCACCACATGCCTATTAGAATGACTGGTATCAATAAACAAGGGATAATGGTGTTGGAGTTGTCACTACTTCTCTAAACGTCAATGAAACCAGTGCAGAATCTGACGTGGCAAGTGAGTGAACCAGCTTCTCTTAAATCTACCATCTTCCTATGTGTTTTCCCAGATTTTATGTTCCAACTATGATTATTATTATTTTGAAGGATGTTATCTGTTGTACCACTGGGTACAAAGCTTTGCACATCAGGCCACACCAGCACCATTCTAGCAGGAAGCAGACAGTATAGTATCATTTGGGGCATAAATTTAGACTCATTTTCTCTGTGACATTCATTCCCATTTTTCCTTAGCATGTATGTGAAGTGGCTGGCATAACTTTAGTCACCATTATGAGTTTCATAAATTGATATTTTATTCCACAAGCTATTCTATTTTTCTTCATCTATATGCCCTAAGATATATAGACAAGCAATGGTTTCATTTGCAAGAAAATGCCCAGATAAATTAGGCACTTTTGTTTCCTTTAAACTGTTGCTTTTATGTCATGTTGCTCCTTCTGTATTTAATTTCTTATTAAAAATACTTTTAAAAACAAACAAAGCAACAGTAAGAAATCAACACTAGTTAACACATTCCATATTGTTATCTTAGAAGTAGCTGTTCAGGTTACAACATCTAGGCATAAAAAAGATCAAATAATCAAACAATGACAGCACAATTCTTTTTGATGAATTAACAGAGATTAGTAGCATAGTTATCTATCTTGCACGCATACACCCAAGTGAAAAAAACTACTTTAAAATTTTTTGTCTTTAACTTTGATGTTTCACTTTGATGTCATACCTAGCTGTGGCTCTTTTTCTTCTTTATATATACTTGTTGGGTGTTAATATAGTGTATCAGTCTGAGAACTTGTGTTATTTCTTCAGTTTTGGAACACTGTCATTTATTATCTCTTCAAAACTTGCTCCATTTTTCACACATGTATACATACTGGGGTTTCATTTACATATCTTAATATCATTTTCAGTTTTCCATTCTTTTTTCTATTTGAGATAGTTTCTTTAATTTTTTGCCACCTGGAGATTTCTTTCTTCCATCCCTTCCTATGTACATTTTTGTTTTGTTATATATTTATAAAATGGTATCAATCATTTCTATGTGGTGTCTGTTGGGTGTGGGTCTGTTATTGTAAATATCTCCAATTTGTTTTCCAGAGTGATCAACTCCTCTGGTTTTCCTAGGAC
>RJWT010037812.1:0-12986 GCA_004365215.1 Cuniculus paca
GAAAGAGCCACAATGTCAGGCTGTGTCTTCCACACGTTTCTCCAAAATATGCATGTGAAGGAGGGGCAGGGCTTAGATCTCCCCACCTCTGGCTCCCACAGCACATACAGGAACTAAGGCAGAAATCAGCACAGGGTGGAGAGCGTGCACTCTTCAGGGACTCAGCAGAAGCTACACCTGACTCCCAGAGCAAGACTTGGAGCCATTTGGTTCCCTCCTAACTCAGAGTTTAAGATATGGCTCACGCCATCGAAGGAAGAACACTGCCAAAAGAAACACTAAAGGTCATTGGATTCAAAGAGAACCCACTTCCCTCAGAAACAAGTGTAGACTCAAATAAAATACACAGGCCAATTGGGTCCTCTGAACACTGTACATTGGTGACCTCAAATGTTTTGCCTGGATCCTGCTGACCCAACCCAATGCTGGAAGGTTCGGGTGTCCCATAAAAGGGTGCAAAACACAGAACTTAAGAAGATGGCTCAACTCAGGCCATGATGGACTTACAGAAGCAACCCTAGTGCTTCATCAGCACCAGAGATGAGAAGTTTGTGCTCCTTCCAATGATGCTTTCCTCCCAACAGAAACTGGGGAGTCAGTTTGGCAAAACCGAAACCCAGTTTGGGCTAGGCCAATCAGCTCCTTGTAAAAGGGAAGGGAAGCTATGGGTGGTGGTGAGAAGCAGTAGAGAGCTCATTTCAGGCTCCCATGAAGAAAACACTGTCAGCTTTGTGCCTTGCCCACATCTCTGTGCTGCCCTCAGCACATTCTGCTGCCCCCAGGCCAGCACTGCAAGTTCCCCGTGGTTTTTCTAGGGCTATAGATCTTTGCCTTGCTCAACTGAGGCAAGTCGTGAAACTGTCAGTAACCAAGAGAGCAGCGTGATGGAACTGGCTCACAGCCTGGATCTCCTGACTCCAGACCAATGGTCTTTCCCATGGGAGGGTAGGTGGCCTGCCCTGTCTTTGTAGCCCTGAAGAGAGGTGATGAGAAAAATATCCTCTGCATCACTTCTTTGAGCTCATTGAAATTCTACCTGCAAGAACACATGGTGAAGTGAAGGCCGGCCCTGCCTGCGCTCCTTCCCTCTTCGGGAATGATGTCCAGGGAAGAAAGTGTCTTCCCTCTTCATAGGGAGGGCTCAGGAAGAGCACTGAAGTGACTAAGCCAAAGGTTGCAATAGACACTGGTGCTGCAGGTGAAAGGAGACAGACAACCACCGCATTGCCTGGTTCACGGCGACCTCCATCTCTCACCAGATCACCTGCAGACAGTGGGCGCCCATCTGCATGCATCACTTTCCCTGATGCTCTGAAATACCCCAGCCATGTCACCTTGCTCTCCTTGACCAAATGCTCTCTGTAAAAATTCACCATCCCAGCCTTGAAAGAGGGGCGCCAGCTGGTGCAGTAAGAAGACTGTAAGAGGAGTCAGACATTTTAGCTTCTTGCCTCAGCTAATCTTATGTGACCTCAAAGTTTTAACCTAAACAAATGTCACCAGGGCTAAGGAGTTTCAGGGTAGATGAGGACAGAAGGCTGGCACATGATCTCAGGAAGCTGTGTCCTGCCTCTTGAAGGGCAGGAACTATGTTCACAGCTGTGCACTGGACTTTACCCATGGACTCAGGCCCCCTCTGGGGGTTTCTGACCAGCGCCAAACTCCTTGGCCCCTAAGTGTGGCAGGTCACTGGAAGCCTCTTGAAACAGTGAACAAAATCTGCTGCGTGACATGTTCTCCCTGGCTGCCAAGCTGCTTTGCATGCCTATGGGGCAAGCGGGCTATTTTTGAGTAGATTTCATAACCCTCTTTATAGCTACTGTGGCTGCTGATTGCACATGTTTCCAGCTCTGCTCCTGTGGTGAGAATGTTGCCAGAGACAGCACGTTGTCAGAGAATGGAGAGAAAGGAGAATTGAGAGATTAGGAGCACAATTTCCCCGTCTAGACGCAGTTCACACAGCTGGCATCTGCTCCAATCAGGGCCCCCGGGATTCAGCAAGTTGTGCTGATAATGCTCGGAACCATTTATTCCACACTTCCATCCCCAGGAAAACTCCAAGGCAATGGCAAGGGGCAAACAGGACCTTCTGACCTCCTTCTTGAGAATAAACCACGGGGATCTCCAAGTGTTATATATAGGAAGACAATCAAAATATCAGAAAAATCTGTGAATGTCTGCCTCTCTGGTGGGGTCAATCTTTATCAATCACTAGACTGTTTATTTATTGGTCTTTGTTTTGTTTTATTTTGATTTGTTTTGTTTGGGGGAATTGGGTTTTGTTCTGTTGTTTTTTGATACAGGGTCTCGCTGGGTAGCCCAGACTGGCCTCGAACCCTTGATTCTCTTGACTCAGTCTCTCAAGTGATGGGATGACAGGCATGCACCAGCACAGCAGCTTTCTCAGTTTCCTTCTCCTCTGCTTACATCCTGACTCCTGTCAGCCTGGTAGAAAGTTAGCTTGTTGCTCTTGTTGTCTTAATTTATCCCTTTGGCCTCTTTCCCACCTTTCCTCCCTGTGCTCAGGTTCTGTCAAAAAGCACTGCTGGCTGTTACGTTCAACTTTCACTACCGAGTCTCATCATGGGTGAGCAACCCTCCCCATCAATCCTCCTTTTGAACCTTTGATTCTATTTTTATGTGTTCCTTTCACCCAGTTCTTTTCCCCTGCTCCTATCATTCCTTGCACTATGATCATCTATGAGAAACTATCTCAGGGTTACATCAGTACCTCACTCACTCTTGTTTTCATCACAGCCTAATAATGTTTTTAGTAAAAATAATACCAGCCAACCATTGAGTAGGCACTGCATGTATTTCTCAATTTTCACCCTCTTTTACCACCTGCTGTAGAAATTGCTATGTTGTGGTTTAAGTTTAGAGTGACTCCCAAAAGGGGGTCAAAAGTAGGGTTTTGGGAAGCTGATTGGATCACAGGGCCACCATATTCATCAGTGAACTAATCCACTGAGATTTCAAAGCTAAATGTGCCGTTAGGAGGTAGGGTCTGGATGGAAGAGATGGGTTACTGGGGGGTGGCCTGGAAAGGCATATCTGCCTTCCTGGATCCTCCGTTCTCTCTCTGCTTTCTGGTTACCATGATGCAAACCACTTTCCTCCACCAGACTTTGCCATCACACCCTGAAGCCAGCTAACTATGGACTGAATCCTCTAAAGACTATAAGCCAAAATAAATCTCTCCTTTACCTTGTGGGTGTTAGGTACTGTGTCCAGTGATGGGAAAGTAGCTAAGACAAGTTGTTTTACCAAATTCATGCATCAAAGATCTGGGACTTAAAAAGATAAAGTAACATTGCCAGTTGACCAATGGCAGAAATTGGCCTCAAATTTAGGTCTGCTCAACTGTGAAGCTTGAGTGCTTAACTACTACCCTTGCCCTCTTGTGAACCGAAGGAACTGGGGATGAACAAATGAATATTTGAGATTCCCAGCTTTCTGGCCACTTTGCTTCTCATATTTGTTTTTGGCTCTTTTCTAATTCTCAAGGAAAGCAGAACCCTGAAGAAAGTGCCAGAATCTAAACCCAGAGACCAACCTCATTCTCCTTAACCCCATACCCATTCCTTGCACATCCTGGGGCCTGTTACCCAAGACGATAGCGCTCTCATTCTTTGACAAGAAAAGACGATCCTAATCTTTCTTTGGAACATCCCCAGTGGGGTGGGGGTGCAGAATAATGTAAATAGGCACCAAGGACAACTCAAGGACAACCACTGCTGTCATTCAGCCCATGTGTGGAATAAGCCCATGATTTAGTCATCACTGTGGCTGCCTGGTCTCTTAGGATCAATTCTATTCAGCCAAAATTCCATTAGTTCCTTCCAGGTGGCTGTGCCAGTACTGGCCACCAGTGCCAGGGGTCACATCAGAGGACAGAGACACAAGACATTAGAAAGACTTTATTTTTTATTTATTTATTTATTTATTTATTTTTGTCTTTTTGAGACAGGGTCTCATTATGCAGTTCAAACTGGCCTTGAGCTCACTTTGTAGCCCAGGCTGGTCTCGAACTCGCAATGATCCTCTTGCCTCAGCCTCCCGAGTGCTGGGATTACAGGTGTGCACACCACGCCCAGCTTACATTAGAAAGACTTATAAAAGATTAAGGAATAAGACCATTCAGGACCCAGGAAAAGAAAGAAAACTCAGACAGCAACTCCCGAGAATCAGCCATGCTGCGACTGGGAGAAGCCTATCAAGGATCCAACTAGCCAGCCTTTCTGATAAGCTGCACAGACTGTGTGGAACCCAGGAAGAGAAAAAGTCAGTGCCTCCTGTAAGTCTACCAGCATGCAGACTGAAAATCACCAAACCCTCTCACCCCATAAGCCAGCAGCTGGTTTGGAGGTCAACCTGAGCTGATAGCAATGGAGGTGCAAAAAGCACCTGAAGGATTGGATTGTTAGGTGGAATTTACAGGCATGGGGTTGACAGTCTGAGCATGTATAGGAAGGATAATGGTATGCAATATGGTAAATATGGGGATCTTTTTCTGTCTTGTTTTTAAACTCCAATAATGTTCTCACTGTTTTGTTTTATTCTTATTAATTTTTTTTGCTTTACCCAATATTATGTTTTGATTGATTTTATTCTGTTTTGTTTTGGTTTGATTTTGCTATAACTGATGGAATGGAAAACTACTGTAACAATAACAAGATACACTATAGTAGCCATTGTTGTTTTCCCATTACCCTGCTTTGATATTCTGTACCAATTTCACTGCTGTGTTTTGATTGGATTTATTCTGTTTTGTTTTGTTGGGTTTTACTATTTTTAAAATTAAAAAATTTAAAAAACGATTAAGGAATAAGCGTTCATAGTATCCCCCCCCCCACAAAGAGAATCTTAAATTCCTAGAATTTTATCCTTTCTTCTTCTTCTTAAAGACAAATATTCTTACATTCTAGAAAAGAGGCAAAAGGATCCGCATGGTAAACATGAGGAGAGAGCAAGGACGGAAGAGAACAAAGAGAACTGTGGGATGATGCGTGAGTTGGCTCACAGTGGGTTGCAGAGGCTGGATGGCTGGAGAGAGGAGTCAAGTGAGATGCAACCACATGGATCCTATTTAATACTATCAGAGAGACTCTCATAAACAATGATTTATTTTCTTAAAAAGTATTTAACAGCCTTTCTGCAGAATGATGTTGCTTCAGGGAGGGTTCCATGGAAAACTAAGTCATAGGCGTCTACTCTTCAAAATCAGGGAGGGAAATGTTTTCAGCTCCATGTGAGACAGGAGATTGGGGTGTGGCAAAGCTGGCTGGGGAAATAGGCTAACCTGTTAATTACAAGATCCTGGAACACATTCATAGACTAGTTCCCAAAGCCTGCACGTAGACTCCCCGTGAGAACACAAACAAGTTTTCAATAGGATGGCCTAGACCTGATGTCAGCCTGAGGCATGGGATCCCAGCACCACCTCTTACAACCTGTATATAAAACTACTTGCGAGGTTCTTTCAGATTTGGACAGCATAAAAGGATAGAAATGCCACGAAGAGCTCACTAGCATGGCTATCCTCATGATAGCCCACCCTGTGTCCTCCAGGGTGTACTTGTACTTGCTTTATCCTCTTTTACTCAGCCTAAGCTCCCCCACTCTTCACTTTTACTTTTCTCAAATAAGGTCTGTCACCATTTTTCTGCTTGTTTCATTCAGTTCTTCATTTGAGATGAGAAGAACTTGGAATACACGTCCAGAAGGAGAGGTGAGCAATCCAAAACCCAGTAACATTTATTTGGTGAGCCACTTTTAGAAGAAGACTATCTGATGACACTTGATAACTTTAGTATAGGAAGATAATCATTCATTTAAGTCATGGTACCAGGGTTGCTCCCTTGGCTTTTTTGATTCCTGACTCCTTTCCTTTTCTCCTCCCTACATAGACTAAAAGTACAGAAAGTAGATCTTTTAAGGCAGGAAGAGTTTCTGATCTACAGTGGTGGGCTAAAATAGGTGTATGATAAATGGCAATTGAATGGAATTGAAAATTCAAGTGCTAAAATTTTTGTGCATCCTGAGTAGATGTTCACAAGATTATGTTATGTAATAAAAAGGACATCCCATTCTTTGTTCTCTTCTGTCCTTGCTCTCCTAATTTTTACCATGTGGATCCTTTTGCCTCTTTTCTAGAATGTAAGAATGTCTTTAAGAGGAAGAAGAAAGGATAAAATCCTAGGAAATTAAGATATGGGATGTGACCACTGGCAGTGGTGGCCAGTATTGGCATATATGAGAGTATATCATATAACTCTCATTTTCAAAAAAAAAAGTATGAATATAAAAATACAGGGCCAGGAATATAGCTCAGACACACAAGCACCTGCCTGGCAAGAACAAGGTCCTGAGTTTGATTTCCAGTACCAAAAAAATACATAGCAGTAGGGCTCTGAACTATTTTTATTTCCTATCTATGTATTGTCTAAATGTTCTATAATAATTATGTGGGTGCCCCCAGAAAAACACTTCTTTAAAGAAGCAATAAAATTAAATTCTGATGTAATTTGATGAGATAGGTCTTTTTTGGAGAGGAAAATAGTCTAAACATAGACCTGAGGACTCACTAGGGAGAGAAATGTAGAAGAAAACACTCCCTATATTCTCCATGGCAGTCTTCCTGGCAATATTAGAACATTCTGTGCTGGTGAGTAAGTTGGTTAACAAGAGAGAACAGATGTACTCTTCCTTCAGGAAAGAAAACATTTTCTGTTACTAATTACATAGTACAAACATATCCAAACCTGAAGAAATAGTCCGCCTTCAAAACAACCCTAGCAATTTTTTGTGCCTTTCTTGACATTATCATTCTCTACCTCACACTGCATCAGCTTCTAGGGAAAGATAAGATGACTGAAATTGAAATCAAAAGATATAACTCAGGATGTGGCTGCACCACTTACTAGCTCAAAGTAAGTCATTTATCTTTTTCAAATTTTACTTTACCTGACATTCAAAAAATGTTATACAAAGGTAATGAAAAGGAAAGGAAGAAAAAAATCACACCAAGAAAAGGCAGAAAAGAGTCAATTAGCTCCTTATGAAGGCTGATATTTGCTTTTGTTTATGACTATCAATCTTACCTTGCATTTCCAGGCATCCTTTTGGGTTACTACCCAGCACCCAACCACTGTTTCTACTAGTTCACTGGTCTTATTTTGGGAGACTACCCCACCACACTTGAGAGTGACTGGCCCTCCCACTATGGACATCAAAGGGACTAAATCTTTACACTGAACTCTAGCCAATCAAAAGCATTCTCCTTCTTGGGATCTAGCTCAGTGGCCTAAGTGCCTGCCTGGCAAGCGCAAGGTCCCAAGTTCAATCCCTGGTGCCACAAAAAAGAAAGAAAAAAAATTGTAGCACAATTAGATTATGTCCCTATGATGATCAGACACTCTTTGAGAGCCAAAAACTTGGTGTTTCATATCTTGTTCACCTATAATTCTGCCACAATAACACCCAGTATATCTTTGCTGATGAAGGAACAAATGAATGGGGCCATTTTCTAGAAATGTTTCTCAGCTGGCATTCTCCTTCTTTATCCAGAAAGGACAAAGTACTTTCATAATAATACCTAAGATCTTCTACTGCTTCAACTCCCATACCCACCTGCAAGGACTAGCAAGAGCCTACATGATTACCCACACAATGAACACTTTCCTATCTCCTGATTCTGCATTCTTCCACTCCACCATCAAGTACACAACCTCTCAGAAACCATCCTTTATGTGACAGTCTCATCCATTCCACTACTATAGTTCAAAGCCAAATGTGAAAGAGGACCTGTGTAAGTATGAAGTCCTGGAACTTAATCTTTGATGACCATACAGATTGTATCTTGAAGGTTCAAAGCAAGAAGAGTCAATGGACAAACTTAAGCAGACTAGGGTTGAGCCCTCTGCTCCTCCATCCTAGAAGCCCTTTCTCTGCACTCTGGATAATTTAATAACAAAGTAGAATATGATTTTGAACACCACCCAAATTTCACATGATTAGAGTAACCAGCCAGCCCTAAAGTACAAAAGTCTGAAAGCTGCTCACTAGGGCCTATTGATTGCATCTACAGGAGACAGGTGCTCTGGTTATCATTCTGATAAAATCTTGCCTTTTTCTAGTCTCATTGCTTAAACAAGTTTCTCCTTCTATATTGTCATATTAAGAAGATTCTCATTTTCTTAAACTCATTTGATCTGTTGAGATTGTGAATCTTAAACACTGAACTGACCATACATTCCACAAGGCTACCTTCCCTTAGGAGAGCTGGGCAGTGACAATGAACTAGTAACTTCTTTCACCCTAGGTAAGTTATTACCTCCAGCCATTAGATTCCTAATATAGTTACATTTCTTCAGCTATCAACAAAAGCTAGAAATAGCACTCCAGAAATGAAGGCTATTATTCACTTTCTCCTGCTGCTCCCCAGTTTCCTGAGCAAGCCATGTGCAAGTAGAAAGGCAACTTCCTCAAATACAATTCAGAAGTAAGAAAGAGACTCTGGTATCCTAACAGGGCCAGAACCATCCATAACACAGCACTGCTTTGTATCGAGCCATGCAAAAAACATGAGTCCTACTCATATCAGAGGCCCACCTCCATAATATAGTTAAAATGTTTCCACTGCCCCTAATGTAAAGCCATTGCTGAGTGGTGAGGGGAACAACAAAAGCAATGTATATTGTGAGGAACTCTGCTTCACTGTCTCCCTATAATAAAGAAATGTAAAAATATGTTCCAACAGCATCAGCAAAGCAAAGAATTCATCTCAGCTCATTAGCATTTCCATGGGTGGCTAAGCAGATTCCTTTCCCACTTCTACACAGCAAGAGGCTCATTGTGTTGAGCCTTGCTCACCCGAGTCAAGGCAGACCTCCAGGAAAATAGGCCAGTTAACATGAAAAGCGAGGGAGCAAGCCAGAGAAAGGCCACCAGCCTCTCCAGTGAGCCTCAAGGGCTCACTGGTTTGCTTTCCCCATTAAGCATTTGCTTAAACTGATATTTGCATGTCTGATTTTGGTCCAAAGAGGATTTTGTGAGAGAGCCTGAGCCCAGTCTATTTTAAGCATATAATAAAGAAAACTAGAGCTACTTTTTATCAAGCATCTCTCAATCTCCCAGGAAGGGTGAAAAGGATGAAAATGTATCCCTTTGGCCTCCAACAGCTATTACTTTCAGATTTCCAGACATCTCTCTCAGTGATATTTTTAAGAAAACAAAAGTTTTAAAAAGAAAGAATGGAGGTGGAGTGACTTACACTGAACAAAGAGCAATTGTATAAATGTTGAGTTATCTAAGCTCTCAGATGTCTGGGAAGTTGGATTACATGTGTACTAAGACTCAATAACCATGTTGATTTTTTTACTCAAGCCAGAAGATGACTGATGTCTTGGGACAGCATTTGAGTGGTTGCTCCCATTTCTTCTCAAAAAGGAATCTCAATGAAAAGGCTAAACAGCATTTAAGTGCAGTGTTTGACAGGGATGGGAATGGAAAAGAAGGAAGAAAAAGAAACAGAATCACATACCTGAACACAGTCAGGAAGTGCTTGTCACTGTGACCACTTTCCTACTTGCCCACACACATCACTATAATAACCAGTTAGCAGGTCGGAACAAAAGACAAACCAAAGAATGGTATCCAAAGAGAATTTTGACCAGAAAATACTTCACACAGAAATTTCCTTCTTTAAGAGCTTTATCAGGCTGCTCCCATCCACAAAGGATCTCAATATTGTTGTCACAATCCTAAAATCAACTGGCAACAGCACTTAGCTCTCCCAGGGATTAGAAGTACTTGGTTTGCTCATCTTCCCATCTTCACTAAGTTTTGATTTTCTAAAATACTATCCTGTTTTGAAGGTGATTTCAGAAAGTACTTCAGTTCTTTTCAAATCTGATCCTCTCTCTGTGTTATATAAACACACACACAGCATCCTGTTCAAATAGCAAAGCAGGAAAAAGAGGTGGTTATGGAGTAGGAAGGGGCCAGCCTCTCTTTTAATGCTTTTTTGCCATCCTTTACTCTATATCCATGACATTCTCAAAGCCGAGGACATAAACTCAAAAAAATGAAATTCACTGCAGCTTTTCCCCCAACGCATGGATGTGATATTTTAGCTCAGAGTCCAAAATCATTTTGAGGAATATTTTTCTGGAACAAATGCTCTGATTTTTTGTATCTCAGCCTGAATATTTCCAAAAGTAAGTATTAAAACAACATAGGTGGCCCTTATGCTTTTATTACTTCACGTAATTCTCACACCCTCTCTGAAAGATCATGAAACTCAAGCTGGAAGTTTACTGTTTTCAGTAAAGGCCACACAAACAATAGAAGGCAGAGCTGGGCTTAGATCCAGGCCTTCTACCCCTTGCTTCCATATCACAACTGCCTCTCAGAAAGTATTTCCCATGCAGTAAATATTAAAGAGCAGCAAACAACACATTCTCCTACAGGATGGTCTTCTGCAGCTGAGGACATAAACTCAAAAAGCTCCAGGGGCTAAGCCCTGGGAAGCCCAAGAGGACTGCAGAGCCCCGTCTAAAGAGACAGCGGCTACACTATTCCTGCCCATAAGAATGCAGTCCTTACAGGATCTTTACTTTCAGGAGCCTACCTGCTCATTTTCCTATCTGAGATGATCCACCTCCTACATGCTTCTCCCTCCTCATCACCCTTCCACCGTCTCCCAGGGAGACGCAGCTACAGTGGAAAGACCTCCAGTTCCATTGCTTTCATGTGACGGACAGAGCCTCAGTTTCCCTGACTGGGAGACATATTATTTAAATATTTAATAAGGTAAGGTGTTTTGTAAGTATTATGGTGCATGCAAATCTCCAGAAGTCACAGGGGTGTAGGTGACTTCCACCCATATCAGGATTCAGGTGGACCCCTCAGGAAACTACACAGTCTGGCCAGTTCTCTGGTGGTCAATATCTACCTTTATTCCTTCTAAGTTTCAAAGAAGGAATTAAGTTTATGGAAAAAGTAGAGGATAATGATGATTTACAGGGAAATTGAGGCAAGTCTGAAGTATAAGAAACCAAAAAAGAAAAGATGGTCTCATACTGCAAAGGCCTTTGACTGATCCTGGGAAATGACCTCGGGGGCTTAGCAAAAGGTGATGGAGACAGAAACAAAGGGAATTTTGAATCCAAATGAGGGTAGAAAGGAAAAGCTTATGTTGCTTCCCAGTCTTCTCATCTTTTCCCACAATTTCCTCACATAAAGCAAGGGGACAATGAAACACAACTACACCAACCCCATCTCAAAAAGAAAACAAACAATTCAGAAATTCAGCTAGAGGCAAGCTCTGAAGAGAGGAAAATGGAAAGGTAGATAGCAAAACAGCTATGATCCTGCTCCCCTGATCTCCCCTGCTTGCTGCTCTGCCCTTCCCTGGGGTCCTGGGCAGCTGGAAATCCTGTTAACCCCATTCCCAGAACTCAGGTTTTGTAGTGCAGAGAGGAGAGTGCTCCAGTGTGTTGATATGGTGATGTGGTAAAGAGAAGAGCTGCCTACACACACCCATAGTTACTATGATACCCTTGGACAAGAGCCAGGAAGAAGCATCTTCACAGGAGTGCAGTGACTAAGACTTCAGGTTACTTGCCAGATATAATTGGCTCTACTTCCTGTTTTAACTCTAAAATCTGGGTAATTACCAGGTCTCATTAAGTTCTTCCTTGTTGGCTGGAGTCTTGGGCTTTCCCAGCTGAAATTTGGTTTCACCAACACTATCAAAAAAGAAATCTGATGAAAGCGAGCCCTTCAGTAGCTCCACCATTCTTTCCCAGCCTCAGGTTTTAGAGGGTAGGTAAATGCACACTATGCTGTACCCGCTTCTCACATCTCCCTGTTTGGCAAGAGTTCAGTTCCCTCTTGTTCTTACCTCTCTTCATGCATGTATGAAGAAGATTTTGATCTAGGAATCTACAATGGAAATTTTGGTATTTTATTTGTCTGTGATTGATAAGAAAACATTGTAAGGCTCCCTCTTTATAGCATAAGTAAATATAAATAAAACATCCTTATCAGGACCCTGGCCTAGGACCACCAATCTCCTGCTTAGGGGTACAATGACAGAATACAACACAGACAAGATACATATTTTAGCTACCAAGGGCACCAGGATGGCCAAAAACCAATAAAGACTAAGACCACAAGGCACTATGTCCTTGGCCTTTATTAGGTGCACAGCTTGACTGGGGGTGCGCTGGTGGTCTGCAGGAAGTGATGGACGAGACCTGCTGATGCAGTCAAGGACAGCAGAACAAAGCATTTTTGGAAAAGCACACAGGAACTGATCATGGTTAACTGGTAACCTGATTGTCTGCAAACTGTGACTACTGGGCCAGAAGGAATTTGGGCGAGTCAAAGTCTACAGCTGCTGTTTTGTCTTGCTTTGAGACACCAGGTCTTCACAGACCATTTGGTAGTCTCAGTCCTGGCTGTTGGCTTAAGGACTAACCTGTCTGTAAGCCAGCCATGAGTCTCACCACAAGTCACATAGGCCTAGGACAGACTCTCAATTTATTTTTGTGCCAATTTATTAATATTAATCACTGCTTGCTGTGCACCATGTCAAGCTGGTTCTCAGCAGTCTTTTGAGAGTAAATGGTTTGTTCAAAATTACATTAATCTCTTTCCCATCTTGCAAGATGGCAGGCAAAAAAAACTGAGAAGCCAGATACTAAAGAGAAGAAACCTGAAGCCAAGAAGGCTGATGCCACTGGACTGATAAAAAGGGTAATGTGAAAGCTAAAAAGAAGGGGCAGCTGAACACTTAGAAAGTACTATCAGATCCACTTCTATGCTGGGTTGACTCAGGGCAGGCAATCCCAACTGCAGTTCTAAAGAGAAGATAAACTGAAGGATCACTAATTACCCTCAGAAGGTGAACTGAGGGTAATATGCCAATTACCCTGATCTGCCTGATGCACATTATATACATGTATTGAAATGTCACA
>RJWT010037813.1:0-12980 GCA_004365215.1 Cuniculus paca
GTTCCCCGATCCCCCACCATTGACCAGCCTGGGGCTGCATGTATATGGGTAGGGGCTGCACACTAGACAGCCCCACTTCGTTACTCCACCCTCTTCCCCTTGGCTCACCCACTCAGCCCATGACCTAACTGACCTTGCAGACCAGGCACAATTCCTGGAACAGATATCAAGAGAAAAACGCCGTCCTACCTTCACTGGGATAACTGCCCTGGAGATCCTGTGATGGCCCGCAGGGAAAGGAGTGCAGGCAGCAGTGTCAGGTTGGTGGAGGCAAAGGAGGCTCATCAGAGAGCAACCACAGAGGAGACATTATGGGAGGGAGGAACAGGGGCTTCCCAGGCAGAGGATATTCCAAAGACACAGCCTGTGCAAAGGCACTGAGGTGTGATCATGCACAGAGTAACAGGAAACTGCAATCCAGCCTGCTTGGGGTCTCAAGCATAGGAGCTCATGTGTGTCTGTATGTAGGCAAAGAAAGACCAGAGTTGAACTGTGCAGCCCATGGTCAGCAGGTCCGAGGAAGATGACCTTAGCCTGTCAACAGTAAAGGAACACTGGGAGTGGCCCAGAACAAGAGCAACACAGCCACACACACTAGTCCTGCCTTATCCTCAGGAAATACATTCCAAGCCCCCCAGTGGATGCCTGAAGCAGCGAGTAGTATGGAATGCAATATATCATGCACTGCATTTTTTCTCTACACACATATCTATGATAAAGTGTAATTTATAAATTAGGCACAGTAAGAGGTTAACGACAATAATAAAATAGAACAATTATAAGTCATTCAAAACTTATGAATTGTTAATTTCTGGAATTTTCCATTTAATAGCTTTGGATCTGTAATGAACACAGGTAACTGAAACCACAAAAAAGTCAAATAGCGGCTAAAGGGACAGCCACTCCACAGCGTTAACTGGGCGCAGGGCTGGGCTCTTATGCGTACAGGACAATAAGTGAATCTGATCTGGAAGTTGCCTCTTTGATTTGTGCAGTTAATTAGCTCTGGAGAAATGGCCAATTCTGGAGCAATTTTTCCTCTCCAAAGAGCCAGACTGGCTGGATAACTGTGAAGGCAAGGGGAGGGGTCCCACCAATGCCACCTCGTCCCCACAGCCAGGGGTGCTGACTGCACCCTTGAAAATCCTGTGGAGCCTCCTGAGCCTGAAGCTGAGGACGCATAGGAGCAGCAGCCAGGAGCCAGAGAGGAAACCCCTTCTGCTGGACAAGGGCTCCTGAGCATTCACATTGCCTCTGCACAGGGAAAGGGAGTTGGGGCCAGGCACCAGCCTGTAGTTTCCAAACCCTCCCAGCAAGACTGGGGCTGCCCCCACGCCCAGTCGCTCCCCTCCCCCATCCCTCTTTCAAGCCCCTCTCCAGAAAAGGTTTATGAAGAGGACTCCAAATAGCCCCCTCTCCTGCAGGCATAGTCACACCAACTGAAAGGAGATTTAATTAGCAAAATCTCGTTAGGCAAACGAAATTATCCGTAAGACAATACTCTTCTGGACAGGGGGTATGATTAAACAAAGTCATTAATTGAGAGAGTCGCTTTGGCAGCTTCTGGGATGTGTTCATCTCCGGGCAGGCTCCACTCTGCCTCCACGGGCCAGGGGAACAGACTTTTGGCCTCCTCCTCACCTGACCCACCTCCTCCCATTTCTCTCCCCTCTTCCCGGGCCCTGCAGTCAGGGCTGCAGACCTCGGCTTTTCATCAGTGGCCTCGCTGCAGCCAGATTCCTGCTAAAGCGCCTTGATTGCATAATGTCTATTTGCATAATGTAAATTGCAATCTCCTAGCTCGGGAGGCAGGAATCACAGAACAGCCATTATTTTTTACCACTCCACAAAAATTCTACATTTAGAAAGCAGATTTGCAGCTCAGAAAGCCGTATAAATCTGAATCCACCAGAAATGCCATTAAATCACACCAATTAAGCTGGACCCACGAAGAGCCCCTGTCACTGCTCTCTGTACACTCAAGGACTCCCAGCCCAGATGGAGGCCACAAGATACCAGAAACTGCGGCAGTGGGGCTGGAAACAGATGCCAGAAGAAGCAAGGAGCTCTATCTTACAAACCTGAGCACCCCTGCCCCAGCACGGGCTCCTACCACCACCTGGGAGAGCCCCAGAGGCGGGTGCACCTGGTTTCTTGTGGGCATGCTGTCTGGCTGTCAGCGGACTTCTAACTTACAGAGCTGAAAGAGTGTGAGCTTGAAACTTAACACCTTTTGCAAAATGAACTGGGGAGATCCAAGGTATCTGACATGGGGTAAAATCTCTACCCCTTTAGACTCCCTTTAGTGACCTTCTCTCCTCTCCCCAGTCCCTCCCAGCCAAGTGAAAGGAACGAGAAGGAGGACAAACCCTGCCCAGACTGGGTCAGGCTGGCTGTACTTTGAGATCCTTTTAAGAGCTGTTTCCAGGGGTCACTGGGGAGAAGGGTGAGTCACAAGGCCTCTGCAAAAGGGGCATTCCCTTGGACAACTCCCTAAGACTCCAGCTTCTCCAGAGCAGCATACCTGGTTACTCTTTTGCCTCTTTATTGCTCATTCAATATTCATTTGTCAAAGGGCAAGATGCTAATGTGTATTATTAAAATATCAATAGTTTATGAGTGAACTTTTATGGAGAGTACAGTTAAAGGCAAGATTCTTGACCATCTCTGTCAGAAGCGATGGAAAGGAATAATCTTTTTATCGAACTCCACTTTTTACTTATTTACTAGGTCACTGAGTCACTAAACCACTGTTAAGCACCTACTATGAGCCAGGAATGGCTCTAAGTGTGTTCACATGCTGGATTTTACCGAGTTCCCACAGCACTGCTGAGAAGTTTATACAACCTCATTTCCTTTCTAGAAACGAGGAACCTCAGGACCGAAGTCATATGCCAAGGTTGCAAATGTGCTAAGTCACAAGGCTGGGATTCATATTTCCCCCCAAGTTGGAGCCTTGAAAAAACTAGAAGACCTTTATGTTTTTATCTGTTTTCTCTACCTGCCCAAATTAAACATTAGTTTCCTGACCTAAGTTTCATAAAAGGGGAAAGAACAGAAAATCATTCCATACTTTAGTATCAACCTATTTAACTCCATAAAGGGGACTCATTTCAAATATGCCTAAACAAGTTTCTAGACTATTATGTGTATTTAGAATCTCAGAACTAAAGTTGACATTACAATGATGATATCGTCAGAATTCCCATTTTACAGAAGAGTAAAGTGAACCTCTTTTAAGAGTCTTTTTTTAAAAAAAATTTAGTGATTTTTGACCCAGCCATGGTGGTGCACGTCTGTAATCCCAGCACTCAGGAGGCTGAGGCAGGAGGATTGTTGCAAGTTCAAGATCAGCCTGGGCTACAAAGTGAGCTCAAGTCCAGCCTGAATAGCATAGTGAGATCCTGTCTCAAAAAAAAGGACAAAAAAAATTTTAGTGATTTTTAATTTTTATTTACATATATTAATTGCACATATTAACAGAATTCAGTGTGATAACTTCATTACATGCATACACTGTGCACTGATCAAATAATGAAGTAGTTTAAATCAAGAATAGAATTGTAAGTTGATTTCAACTCTGCTGCCAACTTACTGTTACTTTTTAGTGTGTCTTGTTCTCTGGGCCTTCACTTCCATGATAGTAATTCAGAAATTATAACAAGATCTCATAAAGCAGGGCCAATCAGAATTTACATCCCATGTGCTTAGCATAAGGTATTCCAAATGCTTAGTGTAGGGCCTAGTGTGCAGGAAGTACCCAGCAAGTGTTGCTTACTAATGTTCATATTAAGCTGATATGGAAGAATCTAAGACTTCTTACCAAACCCCAGCACCTTTTTATCAAAACCAAAACCATTTACCTCTTTCTTCCCTGCCCCTCCCTTCTGACATTAGCTGTTCTCAAATCTCAGCCCTTTGTGTGTGCTGGGGGCAGCGGCAGAGACAGACTGCCTTGGTTTCTACCCTTTGGCTGCTTGGATTTTGCTTCTATCCCTGTAAGAGGCAGCCAGAGCACTCAGACTCTCTTCCAGCTTTCAGCCGTATTTGCAACATGAACATGGAAAAGAGAAGAAAGCCTGGTTCCTTAAGGGCAGGCCCTCCCGGAATCAGAGTACAGCAGAAGGCCTGAGTGGCCAGGAAGCAAGGGCTGCCTGAAACTCCTCATCCCCAGCAAGCCCCTCATCACCATGTAGACCTTGATCTTTGGCTGAAATCCGCACCAGCCTGGAAGGCCACACCAACAGGGATGGAGGGAGTCCTGATGTCTACAAGGGCAAGACTTGTGGATCTAAGACAGGCCTAAGACACCTTAGCCCAGACACTCATGCTACAGATCATGCACTGGATGCACTCTTGCTGAGATGAGCTAAGAGGCTGAGGTTTCTACCAGCTGCAGGGCCTTCCAGAATTACCATGTCCTGTCCAGGAAGGAAGTCTAGTTTCAAGAGCCCTTCATTCTGAGTCAAAGGACAGTTCATTTTATCTAAGACAGGGGTTTCTTCAGCCTGTCTTTCTAGGGAGAACACATATTCCTCTCACAGAAAACTTCATCACACTCTTTATGGAAAACAGATGAGACTGGTTATACCACACCACTAGCAAATATTTGGCAAATGCTAGTCGCAATAGACTGTCTTCTCCAAAGAGCTGCAGCAACATAAGCTGGCCCTCCACTGGCAACACAGTGTCTACCTAGCTTTTGCTCTCTCTCATGATGCTCCCCTTGGAAAGCCACATGGAGAGATCACTTGGGGCTGACAACCCCAGCCAATATCGTAGCCAACAGCTAGCCTCAAAGTCCAGAATGAAGGAATCTGTGGAGGACTCCAGCACCAGCTTCTGAGTTGACCCATGTGAAATCCCAGGCCTGGTAAAACAGACAGATTGTCCCCACTCTGAGTTGTCTAAATTCCTGGCTTATAGAATACATGAATACAATAAATGTTCTTCAGTCCACTATGTTTTGGAGGTGATTTGTCATACAGTCCAGTAACTGAACACTGCTGGAATGAAATTGGAATGTTTGTTACTTCCCACTCAAATCCAGCTCTCATTGGTCTTCTCTCTGAAACTTCAAACTGTCCGATTCTTTCCTCCTTACCTGGTTCCCGTCACTCCAAGCCTGCCTCCTCTCCTCTTCCTTCTCCCTCTACAAAAGGCAGGCTCCTCATGCCTGATGTGGCTTTGGCAAACTACTGCCTGCAAGATCACTTGAGCCCTTCCCATTTCAGAGTCCTGGGACCTGAAGAAATCTGCTCTTCCCAGATCTTTACTGAGGTGTGAATGTCCCTGCGAAGGAACTCTCCCTGGGTGCGGGTGGCCCAGTGCTGAGGTGCCCGGCTGCCCTCCAGGACTGGGAGGGAAGGTGCAGATGGATTTCTCCCCTACGCTCAGCTCTCATTATGGTTCATGCTCAGCTTGTTCCTCATACTTGACTTGAATTATGAGGACCCTCTAACCTCCGGTGCGAGGAGACATCGATTCTCACAAAGGTCATTATCTCCTACACTTGCTCCCTCCCTCCCAGTCCCATCTCAAGGCAGGCTTTCCTGGAATAGGACGGAGGGAGGCACCCTTCTCCACCCCCTCAGCCTGGGGATCCAACCACGCCTGAGCCTGAGCTGCAGGGGAGGTACCCTGGGAGCCCAGGCCCGTCAATCACAGAGGCGACCAGCACTGAATCGCAGGCCATTAGGCAGCAGGGCTGGCGCCCTGTTCACTCACCGGGCAGCCATCGGCAGGATGTTAGCCGATCACAGGGCGGCTATTCTTATGATTTATTCAAATACTCATTACAGTCAATCTATTTTTACACAGAGGTGAAGATGTGTGCTGATAACGGTTAATCATTTATAATTCCATGGACTGGTTGGAAGCCAATGTACTATCAAAGTCGTAGCGCAGCAGCAACCTGGTCTGGGGTAGCCCCAGAAGCAGTGCGTAGGAGTCGTGCAGGCCCAGGGCAGCCCAGTCGTCCAGCTGTGGCAATCACCAGTGGCAACTGGACTTAAGATTCAGTGTGCAAACACGGGGGAGTCCCAAGCTTTATCCTCCAGGAGCTCAGGGCCTCGCTGGAGAGAGCACAGAAAGGGCCAGCGAGAGAGGGCGGCATGTAAGCACTGCAGTCTCAAAAGAGGGAGAACTCGCTTCTCGCTGGGGTTTCAAAAAAGGCTGCACAGAGCAGGCTGGACTTCGGCCAGCTCCTACAGGTGGGCGGACTCTTGCCAAGCAGGAAGAGGTGATCTGAGCCCGTACTTACACTCATACGTTTGAAGCGGAGCTCCTACTGGGCGGAGGCAAGGGAAGCGGTCAGCACTATTTCCTTTGGCCTCCCCAGAAATAACCAGATGTAAATGTTAAGTGCAGACTATGAATTTGGCCTTGTTTGGGAACTCGCGGTGTTGCCACTTCTCCCTTGTCCTCCAAACTTAGCCCATATGCAGAGTAGCTGAGGTCTGGGTCGGCCTTGCGGACTCAAGATCCTTCCCCAGCTTTCATGATACATGTAACACATCCAGTCCATCTTACTGTC
This sequence comes from Cuniculus paca, assembly GCA_004365215.1. NCBI lineage: Eukaryota > Metazoa > Chordata > Mammalia > Rodentia > Cuniculidae > Cuniculus > Cuniculus paca. The sequence goes on from RJWT010037813.1 coordinate 6,536, forward strand.
CAATCAATACAGTCTAATTAAATAGCATGTCACATTACAGGGCTGCTTTGTCACATTCGGACATCATCTAATTAGAGCTCCACTGTATTTTACATTTTGACTAGCTCATTGTTGAATATTTCTCTTGCACAATGCAAGGCTGTTAAAGATCAGGTTCAGGGCCGGCCTTGAACCCATAACCTTATTGAGTCAGCGTGGAAAACGTCAATCAAAGTTACTTACAGTTCACTGCCCCCTTTCTAGTGAGCCGCATGGAGGACAAAAAGCCTCAGAGTCTTGCTCCAGACTTCACCTGCCAATAAAAGAAAACATCTTTATAAACTGTGTAAGATTGTGCAGGGGTGAAAGGCAGGGTACAGCTGGGGGTGGGCCCAGAGGGGGATCTCCCTGAGAGCAAAGCGGGCACTTGCTGGCAGCTCTGTGCCCACAGCACTGAGTGGGAAAGTTTCCTAGCAAAGGCTTCCTGGTGCAAAATGATCATGGTTTTAAGAGCTAAGCAGGATGTAGATGTGGATTCACACCTCCCTGTACCTGCTGGGTGCCTCCATTTCTTTTGAGTTTTGGATCTTTCTGTATAGGAGCTCCAGAGAAAACAGGGCTCTTAGCTGTCAAGTATACCAAGTTGACCAAGGGGTAATCATTTACTGGAGGCTCTCACCCGCTGAAAAATCCTGAGTGGGGATGGAGCTCAGGGGCCCCCCGTAAAAGCTCACAGACAGGGAACGTTGCACGTACAAGCTGTCTTGTTGTCTTGTACAACAAAACTGCCTATGTTGTTTACGGTGGGAAAATGAACGTCTTGCTACAGGAGGAACTTGCAAATAAAGTGAAGAGCTCCGTTGGGCAGGAAGGGAAGTGTGCATGGAAAAGAACGATGAAGACAAGATGGAAAAACCAGAACCCTGATTACTTTTAATTCTCTTTCTGGAATAAAACAATTTTTAAAACTAGCACATATTTATTGGGTGTCTGGGATCTATATTTGCTGAACAAAATCCATGGATCTTGTTATAAATAAGAAATAAGACTGCCCATATGAAGCAACACCAGATAAGACATGACTACTCAAACTGCTGTGCTAAATTGTATTGTAGAGACCATCATGCTCTCTCCATGAAGAGCAGAAGTCTGTAGGTGTTGGAACATTCAAGGGAGCTCTGGTGGGGACGAAGAATGTGAGTGGGACCTCAGAAGACTGGATGGGCAGAATCTGGCTGGTGGAAAGGAGAAACAGGGTGCTATAGATTGGGTGTTTGATGTCCTCCAGAGGTCACCTGTTAAAGGCTTAGTTCCCAACATAACATTAGTGGGAGGTTGTGGAATCTTTGAAAGATGGGAACGAGTGAGAGGTCTTTAAATCCCTAGGGTATGACCTTGAGGGGCATGGTGAGAACTGGCCCCTTTTTCTCTTTCTTGTTTGCCAGTCATGATTGACCAGTTTTGCTCTGCCACATATTCCCATGCTCATGTACCACCTAACCATAGGGCCGAAGCAATGGGGACACCTGATGGTGGATTGAAGACTCCAAGACTATGATCCAAACTGAAGCTTTTCTCTTTATAAGTGGGTATTTTGTTACAGTGACAGAAAGTTGACTAATATAGGCCTGACGATGAATAGAGGGGATGTCAAAGAAATCTGAGGAAGGGCAAAGAAGGGCGCCTGGGTGTGGTGGCGCACATCTGTAATCCCAGCACTCTGGAGGCTGAGGCAGGAGGATCACTGTAAGTTCGAGGCCAGTCCAGGCTACAGAGTAAGTTCAAGGCTGGCCTGAAAGGCACAGTGAAACCCTGCTTCAAACAAGATATTAAAGAAGAAGAAGGAGGAAGAGGAGGAGGATGAGAAGAAGAAAGGGAAGGGAATGGGGTCTGAGACAGTAGAAAGGTTTGTGTCCCTGAAGGAAATGAGAGGAGGAAGCATCAGCTAATCAGCATGGGCTGCAGCATGCAGGCTCTGAGGATCATGCAGGAGGAGTCAGGCATGGACTGTGAGCTTCTAGAACCATTGAAGGTTTTCTGATAAGGAAATGGTAGGTGGTAGTGCCTCTACTAAAGAATCCCTTTAGTATTTTCCCTTTGATTAAGACAATCAGGCATCTTAGAAGAAGGTGTAATTTCAGAAGATTCGGGTATCAACTATAGAGAGATATACTTGTGAAAATAAATGATTCCTCTTATCCACAATGATGTCCTCTAGCCAAAGGTTCTTCCTCTGAGTGTATCTACCAATATCTGCATGATCACAGTTTTTAGCTCATGGAGCTCATGAGACTGGGACACTAGACTGCAAGCCACTGAGGAAAAGGATGATGTCCTATGCATCTTTTTATTCATAGAGCCCAGCATGGGTCAGAAAATAGCTCTTGAAATACTGAATGATGGATCCTGGTCATTCTACACAGAATCCACAACTAACACCTCAGAACCAGCCCTCAGTTGGCAAGTGGCTCTAATGTGTGTTTTGTTAAACTACTTATACATCACTGTGGAGCTCAGTCTCACCAACTGAAGTTAGTACGTGAAGTATCCAGATTAAATTACATGGAGTTTGGTGCTCTATCCCTGCCCTCTGGGAAGTCCATCTGCAATACTAACCACCTGGAAGAAGATATGGCAGACTTCTCTCAGTACATGATGCTGAATTGCTGTGCTCTTGTTACAACACATGACAAGCTAAAAGGATGGGCTGTTATGGTTGATACAATGTGTCAACTTGAGAAGTCTAGAAGCTTAACTAAGTAACTCAGCAGCTCTACATGATGGGGTGTACAGGACAAGCCTTTATCATTCTAGGATGTTGTTCACTGTGTCAATTTGAGAAGGTCAGAAGTTTAACTGAGTGATGGGGGAATGGTCCTTACTTTGCGACATCCTCAGCCCGTGCAAGGAAAGAGCACCCAGATGGTGTGAGTGCTAAGCCCACCCAAGGGGCATAGCCTGCTTACAGTATAAGGGAGGAAAAGAGGCTTTCTCTCCCTCACCCTCTTTTGCTCTTGTTGCTTTTCTGTCTTCTGCAGCCTTGAAAAAGCCTGTGCCATGCCCTCCTGCTTTGGAACCAGTTGATTATGGACTGAAACCTCCACAGACTGTGAGCTAAATAAGCCTTTCCTTCCTCAATTTTGGGCATCACGTATCTTTGTCTCAGCAATGAGAAAAAAGTAACCAAGACATAGGCCAAACTAAAAATGTTCATTTTTTGTTTTACTGGTTATTTCTTGCATAATAGCATTTTGACAACCACAAGCGAAATAATTTCAAAAATAAGAAAAATTGTCTACAGTCCCATTCCTCTAAACCATCAAATTATACTCAGCGTTCTGCAAATTTTCCTTTTCTGTAGAATTATTGATAAAAATACTTATTGATAAAATAATTATTGATAAAAATAATAAAAGTATATATACACCATACCTGGCTCTTATATTTTAAAATCAATTTCAAAAACACAGAATGGAGTGGTCCAGTTTTAAAAAATGACCTGGGTTATTTGAGTCAAATGCAAGTTCAGGATATGGTGTTGCTGCCAGACTCACTAAATGTGATCTTAGGTTACATTTATAATCATACAGTGTCCAACTAAGACCTGGACAATCTTCACATCAGTTCTATGTGTAACTCTGGCATCATATTTTAAGAATTTTAACAGTGACGGGTAGAAAAGTATGTGAGAGACGACATTAAGCAGTTAAATTGTGGGTTAAAAGTCTAGTAGTTAAAAGTGCAGTTTCTAGAACTCCACCATATGTACAACTATCAATCTCAATTTGACCAGGGGTGAGTTCCTTATTTCCTCTGTGCCTCAGTTTTTCATTTTGTAAAATAAAGAAAGTAATGGATCTACCTCCGAGGATGACTTAATGTAACCAAAGGTGCATAGAGCCATACCTCACACAAAAGAAGCACTCAGTGAACACACACTATTGTTGTTGCTATTTTCATTATTATAAGGAGGAAATGAGAAAGAAGTCACGGAGAAACCAGAGCAGTATTTTCATGTATCCCTCTCTAATATTACCCACTGATCCTAATTTTACTAACTAAAACAACATGTTTACTCTCCCTCGGGGTGGTTTTATAAATGTTGGAAGAAACTACATGAAAAGAACTGGATTATTCTAGAAGGTGGGATTAAGACTAACTGCAGGTGTTAGGGGAAGCTGATCTTCAGTTCAACATAAGAAAGGTATGAGAACCATTCAAAAGTGAGCCAGATTTTCTCAGAAAGCAGTGAATCGCAACTCCAGAGGGAAAATCCTACACTGCATGGGGAGCTGCTCCAGAGCAGTTTCCCTTGGATTTCAGACATTTGTGAAAATGTTTTCAAGACATTACAAGGCTGATGAGATTAGTAACTTATATTTTGATAAAATACTAATAGTGTCTTTTTTCACCATCATTTCAAAGTAATTCAATACACAAAAGAAGGGAAAACCTCACAATAAAGTCATCACTTGAATGTACAGCCTCTCTCTCTCTCTCTCTCTCTCTCTCTCTCTCTCTCTCATTCTCTCAACTTTTGTGCATTGTCCTTGTCTTTTACTCCTCCCATGCACCAGTGGAGTAGTTTTCCTGGACCAACCCTGGCCCAGGATGTACATGGAGAACCATCCATGTACGTGATATTTTAGGGTCTTCCAAAGGCAATCTGTGATCCCGGCAGGCAAACATCACGTCAAAAGCTTTCAGCCATATACCAGTATAATCAGAATTAGAACTGCAGTCTTTATTCACCACGAAGATACTATGGAATCATAAATGAGATTGACCATTCCCATTTATAAACATGAGGGAAATTTGTGAAGTGGTAAACCAGGAAGAAGTTGCTGAATAGTTGTGTTTATTTGAAAAAGAGTTGGGAACAGGGCTTAGAAGAAATCTACCAGGGGTTAGAAGGAAGTAGTACAGTGGGACTGACTTGGCATCATCAAGACAGCTTGCCAGCCTCCAGGAGGCACACTCAGGCAGGTCAGAAGGATGGAGGGACATGAGTTTGGGCTTAAGCAAGCCATGGCTTCAGATAGCAAGCACTAGACCAAAAGTGTCAGCCAGACAGGGGTTCATGCTCTGACTCTGTCATTAACTTACTGTTTGTGCTTGGTTTTGTTAGTTTGTTTGTGTTTGCTTGGTTTTGAGATAGTGTTTTGCTATGTAGCTCAGAGTTCATGGCAACCCTCCTGTCTCAGCATCCCCAGTGCTAGGATTATAGGTGTGTACCACCACACCTGGCTTTACTGTTTGAATTTGAACAAATGCCTTTAACTTCTTTATGCCTCAATTTCCCCATCTGAAAATGATAGATTGCTGAATGATTCTTAAAACAGAATTCCATCTGACATCTACATTATCTCTGAGGTTGTCCAGACTAACCCCCAGGGACAGCTCTAAGTGTCTTGCTAAGGCAGCAGAGTATGTATATCATGGTGCTGGTGGTCAAAGGCTACAGTAAAGAAACTGGAGCAGGACATCTCCGTGTTCAAGCTGGAGTCCATCCCTTATCTAACCTTAACCTCTATGAACCTCCATTTTTCTCATCTCTGAGAGAGATAACAGAAACACTCTTAAATGTGATAATGTATGCATGGTACTTAGCGCACTGCCTGGAACATATCAACAACTTAATCAATGGGACTAGTGTTATTTAAAAAAAAGGGTTGGCAACAAGTGAATGAGAAAAAAGGGGATAAATAGAGAAGACTGAGGACTTCTCCATTCATCCCACAGCCTGTGACAAGCTTCCCTATGCTTGCCTAAACCAGGCTGTTAGGATGAGAACCAAACTGTGACAACCTGTTCTCGGGTACCGTGGTCCCCCTGGATGATGCTGCTCTCGGAAAGGCCCTGTGTAGGCATATGGCAAAAATTCACAGAACTTGAAAGGAGAGATCTTATCCAGACAGTTCATTCCAGGAAAATATCTGCAGGATATCTCTCCATCTCCTCAGACAGTTTGTCTTGTATCGTACCGTCACTTCATCCGTGTCCCCGTGTTGCTCCCCCTGCAGTCCCTGTCACTAATTTTTTGTAGTTGCTTACACCTGTTCATGAGGTTGTCAGTCAGGCATTATGACCTTTGACCACCAGGCTTTAAATGACTGAGTAATCAGATAAAGAAATAATTACCTGGCACTAAATACTCAGGTCCAAGACTCCTATCCAGTGGTATTGAGAGCACTGCATGGTCTTCCTTTAAGTCTGGTAGAAATAAATTCTAATTTCACACCCATCCTCAGCCCTCTGAGTTACATGCAGTCTGAGTGCTCAGCTGCAGAGGACCTGCAGAAGTTCCCTCAGTCACACTCCCCAGGCCCTGGCCAGGTTAGGCCTCTGATTTTTGGGCTGTACCTGAAAGTCTAGGTATGAATCTGAAACCCTGCAAGGCATCTTAATATGCATAGGCTAAACCTATATTCCCCCACATCAGAGAAGGAACTGGAGATGCTTAGAT
>RJWT010037814.1:0-12988 GCA_004365215.1 Cuniculus paca
TTCCTTCCTTCCTTCTTTCCTTCCTTCTTTCCTTCCTTCCTTCCTTCTTTCCTTCCTTCCTTCCTTCCTTCCTTGTCTTTCAGTACTGGGAATTGAACCCAGGGTCTTCTCACTAAGCTACATTCTCAGTACTTTTGTAATTTTTAAAATTTTTAGATAGAATCTCACTGAATTGCCCACATGAAACTCAAGTTTGCAATGGTCCTTCTTTTCCTCAGCCTTCCAGAGTTCTAGGATTGAAGGCATGCTACTACCTATTTAGGAAATCTCTTACTAAGTTTTACTTGTTTTTGTACTCTTTACAAATTTTAAGTCTTACAGTAAGGTTTTTGTATTTGGTTTCCTTTGTTCATCATGATGCTCAGAAGATTCATGCTCATGTGTAGTGCTGAATGAATTTACAGAATGTATTTTATCTGTTATATTATTGATACACACTTGGGACACTTCTAACATAGGATTATAATGTATAACACCTTGAATGTGTCTGTGTGTCTCTTGGTGAACATTTATGTTTGGTATATACACATCCAGGACTGGAATTTCTGGATCACATGATGTGTGTACGTTGGGATTTAGTAAATGTTGCTTGTTTCCCAAATTGATTGTTCTGATTTAAGTTCCCATAAGCCATAGTTTCAAATATTTGCCAAATTGGTATTTTCTGTTTGGTTTTATCTTAAATTATACTAATAAAAAGCAACATAACATTGAAAACTATCAGCCTTCAAAATCATAAAACTCAAATCTTACTTTTAAAATTCTTGGTGTGGAGAAGGGGTGTTGGAGAAACTTTGTTGTATTTTAAATTTCCTATCAATAGTAAGATTTTTAGCCCCATTTCATACATGAACAAACTGTATAAATTCTTTGTTCCGGGTATAAAAAATTATCAATCATTTAGCAGTTTAAAACTGTAGACATTTATGACCATACTGTTCTGCATACAGGCAGAAGTCTGATTTGGGTCTCACTGGGCTACAGCAAGGTATCTACCTGCCTGAATTTTTTCCTAGAAGCTCTAGGGAAAATTCATTGTCTTTGCTTTCCCAACTTCTAGAGCATGACTCTTCCTCCATCCTGAAAGTCAATAATAGTATCTTTGAAGTACTTCTCACATGGCATCTTTTTTACTTGTTTGTCTCTTATTCCACTTTGAAGGATCCTTTATATTGGGTGATCTCTTTATTTGAAGGTTAGCAGATTAGCAAATTGAATTCTATCTGCTATTTTAATTTCTCTTTGTCATGTAACCTAATATATCCATGGTTCTGGGGATTAGGACACTAACATCTTTGAGAAGCCAATATTCTTGGTGTCACAGCAACTGAGGCTCACAGATGTTATGGGCATTACCACTGTTTAGATGTAGCAGTGACTTTGTATCTTTACTGGGTATCTTTGTATCTTTGGCTCTTCATTACTAATAAGTCATTCTTTGTGCATCTTTTAGCTAAAATAAATCTTTTTTCAGAGGAACTCTTCATTTTGAAAGAATTCACATTTTTATTACAATTTTCCTATGTGGCTTACCTACCTTTGTAACCCAGATTGTCTTGTGACACAGATATAGCCAACCACATTTCTCTAGGCTTCCAGAATTGTTGACATTTCAAACATGACTTTCTTGTGGTAAAGTAAATGTCTTCATTAATGGAGACACCTTATCTCCCGTGGCATAAATAGAAAAACTGTGATTGTGCCCATCCTTTTCCATATATCCATTCTCACCTGCCACTCACTATATGCACAGGAAACTTGGCCCTATGAACTACGAATTCAAGGCCTGCTTGTCACCTGTCCCCTAATAGATCAGCCAATGGGAGACAAAAGCAAGAGATCAGAGGAGTAGAGAAAAACAGCATTTCTTCCCTGCACTCTGCCTACTTTGGAACTATATTTACATAGAGTCAATTTCACATTCTTCCCGGACCATAACATCAATGGGAGACTCCTGGCCCATAATCCCAACTCACACTAAGCCTTGGGGAGTCACAGTTTTATCTGCTTTCACTTGATAAAAGAGGTTTTCTGGTCCTGTACCATCCCTTGATCATGTTCTTCATTTGCCCATACTTCTTTAGAAGATCTTCAAAAAGTTTCTTCATTTGAAATCAATCCTGTTTTTGACTAGAACTCTGTGACAACATTCCTCAATAAATCTTTGCAGAAGGTCATTTTAATCTTTTAGTAACGGTGACACAAGCAGATCTCCAGCTTAATGAGGCTATCAGCTCTGCTTTCATACATAAAAATTACCATGAAGAATGAAAAGTAGGTAGTCATTGTAGAGTCTCTGTATTCTATTTTTATTTTGTAGTTCTCTCATAGGAATCAGAACTATTCATTCATTTATTACTTAATATTTATTGTGTAAATGGTGATTTTATTGCATTGACATGCAAAACAACAGTCATGATTTTAGCAAAGTAAAGGAGGAGGGAGGAGATAGTTCTTAATCACAGACATAAAAGCCCAAACTGTCTTTTAGTTAAACAATACAGTGCTTACTTAGCATGCATGAGGTTCTGGATTCAATCCTCAATACCTAGGAAAATAAATAAATAAAAAACAAAGGAAACTGAACGTGGAAGGGAGTAGCTAATGACCTTGTGGGAAAGGTCGATGGAAACTTCCTTATAAAGTGATGAATGTGCTGGAATTTGAAGGAAAAGAGCAGTTAATTCAGAATGGAAGTAGAGTTGGGAAAAATACATGGCATGATCATGAGAATGTTTCCCCAGGCAAGGGGATACAGTTCCAAAGCATGCTGTTCTGCTAAAGATTAGATATTCTTCCTGTCTCAGATTCTACCCTCCCCTTAACACTCCATGAATTTTTTCCCATGCTGATTGTATAAGCACACTGCAGTCTTTTCTCTCACCGGAGAAGGGGCTCCACCTGACCTCAGGTATCTATATTTTGACTCTTGTTTTCTTTCAGCCTCTACCATCTTCCCTCCAGAGCTCCAGGAGCTGTGCTGGATGAGGCACAGAGGAAAGATGCTGACTTCATGGCAGTCAGAAGGAGAGAGAAGAGGAAGTGAGAATAAGAATACATCCCCCAGGTCATTCCCTGTGTGACCCACTTAGAACCAGGCCCCATTTTTAAGCATATAAGACTTTTGGGGGACATTTTAGATTTAAATCATAGCATTCTGCCCCTGGCCTCTGAAAAACCCATGGTCTTCTCATTATGTAAGATGAATTTAGTTCATTTCTTAAGAGTTTCTAGTCCTAACAGTTCAAGCATTATTGAAAAGTTAATTCAAAGTATCCTCTGAGACCCCAGGCAAAGTCTTACCTATAGAGATCTGTACAAATCAAAACAAAGTTAAATACTTTCAACATACATTGGTAAAGAGCATGCATTCTCATTCTAAAAGGAGGAATAGAGGATAGGAAGAAATGATACTAAAGCAAGATTAAAACCTCACAGGACAAACATTAAATCTTGTAGTTGCCTGTCCAGAAATCATGGCAGGTTGTGGTGATGGGCAGCCCCATCTCTATGGTGTTACATTCAGCCTGCACGGCCTCTCTCATGGTCTAACTCTGCTGCAGTTTTCCTCAACAGACATTCCACATTCCTGGCATCTCCAATTTCCCGGGCTCTCCACTTTACCTTCAGCTTTGCTCTCACAGCTTCACATTAACTTCTTGGGAGTGCCTCATAGGGACCATCTACTATCTCACGTTTTTGGCTGGCTTTCAAGGCCTTCTTCTGAAACCTGGGTGGAATCCTCTGTGAACCCATAGCTCTTGCATTCTTCATGCCTGAAAACCAGCACCACTTAGAAGATGTCAAGGTCTGCTGCATTCATTTTGATTTTATTTTAGTACAGAGTGAGAGATATGAATCTAGATCCATTCTTCTGCATATGAATAACCAGTTTTCCCAGCACCACTTGTTAAAGAGGGCTTATTTTCACTAATGTGTCTTTTTGGTCACTTTATCAATGATCGGAAGTAGGAGTAGTAGCCAGGCCTCCTTAAACCATGGCAGTAGAGGAGGCTTGTAAGTACCTGGATGACTGAACACAGTAAAATGAATCTTAAGGAACCAGTTCCCTAGTGGCTTTTCCTAAGCAGGAGGCCCAAGGAGTCTCTTCTCAGATGAAAGTTTTATATTTTTCCACCTTTGAGCTTGTGATGGGCCAGGTCTTGTTAATTCTTGAGATGTCTTAAAGGCATTTCTTTTATTATTCTGATGCAACATAGTTGGCTTCTTTTTAATGCTAATCTTTTTTGTATTCTTTTTATTACTACATGTTTGAGATATATAATAAATACACTGATCATGTATAGTTGGTACATATACGTAATACATCTTAATCCTTTTTACTTCTCCTTCATTTCCCTTCATCCCCCTCTCCTTCCAACCCTAGATCTCTTTTACACCTCCCTGTTTCCTGTCATTTATCTTTTATTTTGTTTTTTAAATTTTTTTAGACTTCGTGTTTCTCATGTAAGAGAAATAATGCAATATTTAACCTTCTGTGTCTAATTTATTTCCCTTAGCCTTATGATTTCAAACTGTGTCCTGTTTCTTAAAAATGACTCAAATTTATTCTTATTTATGCCTAAGTATTGTTTTGTTTATATATACTACATTTTCTTTATCCATTCATCTGTTGATGTACATATAGGCCATTTCCATGATTTAACCATTGTGAGTTGGGCTGCTATAATCATGAGTGTGCATATATCACTGTAATATGATATATTTAACTATTTCAGGACAGATATAGGTAGGTCAAATTGAATTTGTATTCTTAGTTTTTGAGGAATCACCTTACTGAGTTCCATGTGGTTGTACTACTTTATATTTCTATCATGGTGTAAAAGAATTCCCTTTTCCCTACAACTTTTAGTTTGTAAAGATAGTCATTCTTTCTGGATAATATATAATCTCAGTATTGTTTTGTTTTGCAGTTTTCTAATGACCAAAAAAAGCTGAACATTTTTGATGTATTTATTGGCCATTTACACTTCTTCCTCTGAGAATATCTTTTTTATTCTTTTAACTGTCCATTTTTTCACTGGGGTTTTCCTTTTTGGGAGTCCATTTTTTGAATTCTTTATATATGCTAGATATTAGTCCTCTGACTGAGGAATACCTAGCAAGCTTGTTTTTTCCCATTTTATAGGTTATATCTTCACTCTGTTTGCTTCCTATGCTATGCAGAAGTTTTCTAATTTGATATAGTTCCATTTGTTGATTATTGGTGTTATTTCTTCCACATATAGGATTCTGTTCAGAAAGTTGCTACCTATGCCTATGTCTTCAAGAGTTCTACTTATTTCATCTTCTAGAAGTTTGTTCCTGTTGTAATACCTAGGTTTCTGATCCATTTGTATTTTATTTTAGTACAAAGTGAGAGATACAGATCTACATTCTTTTTCTGCATGTGGATAACTAGTTTTCCCCAGCACCATTTTTAAGAGGCCTTCTTTTATCCAATATGTCTTTTTTAGTTAATTATCAAAGGATGAATGTGCCTAGGTTATTTCTATATCCTCTGTTTTGTTCTATTGATTACACATATGTTTTGTGCCAGTATCATGCTGTTTTTAATAACTGTAGCTTTGTAATACAACTCGAAATCCAGGATTATGATGTATCCAGCTTTGCTTTTCTTGCTGAGGGTTACTTTTGCTATTCTGGATTTCTTTTTGGTTCCATATAAATTTCATAATTGCTTTTTCTAGTTCTCTGAGGAATGCTATTGGTATTTGGATTGGAATTGCATTAAATCCACACATAATTTTTGGTAATAAGGTCATATTGAAAATATTTATTCTGCCTATCCAGTAACAAGGTATGTTTTTCCATTTTCTAATATCCTGTTCAATCCTATTTTTTAGGGTACTTTAGTTTTCATTATAGAGGTCTTTCACCTACCATTGTTAGGTTAATTTATAAGTTTCTAATTTTTTGCAGCTATTATAAATGGGATTGTATTTCTAATTTCTTCTTAGTGGGTTCATTGTTGCTGTACAGAAACACTATTGATTTTTCTGTGTTTATTTTGTGTCCTGCTATTGCTAATTTTATCAGCAACCACAGGGTCCATGGCCCCAACTTTTCAGGTGCTTCTTTCAGGCAAAATTGGAAACTTTCTATTTTGGCTCACATTTTTCTCCTGATTCACTCTGTAGATCTGCCTAAAAGCAATCAGCAGTACCCCTGCCAAGCCTGAATGTTGGGCTGCCATGACATTTTCTCCATCAGATCAGTTAGTCCATCACCTTATTCTCAGTGTCCCACGAAATCTCAAGAAATGGGCAAAATGAACAAATTTTCTGCTGAAGTGTTTAATACATTTGCCCCCCTGTCTAACTACCAATAAAGTCCCTGTCCCCTACTGAAACTACTTTTTCTTTCTGCATTCTTATGAGCACTCCGGGGCTTCTGAGTGCTGACCAGAATTTCTTTCACCAATTTCTGCTTACAATATTCTAAGACTTTTTTAGACAATATCTCCAAACTTTTCCAATCTCCTCATACAAACCAGTTCCAAAAACTTCTAAACCTCATGGTCAGGTTCAGTCACAGCAACAACCCAACTCCTGGTACTAAAATCTGTATTAATAACTTTTTCTGTAACTGGAGAAAAAAATACTTGGCATTGAAACTTAAAGGCAGAAAGGTTTATTTTAGCTTATAATTTTCAGAGGATTCACTCCATGGTTGGTTGGCTCCAAGGAAGAAAGTCATGGTGGAAGAGTTTGGCAGAGAAAAGCTGCTTACCTCAGAGCAGCCAGGATGTAGAGAGGAAAGGAGGAAGCAGGGACAAGAATATACCCTTCTACATCATGCCTCCAAACATGCCTCCAACCATGCCCCACCCCTGAGCACATGAAACTTCGGGGGAAACGATTTAGATCTAAATCCTAATAGGCAGGCACACAACTGAATACATCTGAGAAATTTAGAAACCGGTGAAACTAAACTGTGGAATAAGAAGTAAAAGGTAAATGGGGAATGATTCAGGATTTTGCATCCATGTTAAATAGGCCTGCTGATCATCATCTTAAGAGGCAGTAGAGGTGTCAAATGATTTTAAGTAGATGAATGAAGATAAACTTTGTGGTTCTGAATAATAGCTCTCATTGATGCAGAAAAGATGATGTGTAAGAAAGTATCAGAATAGGAAGCTATTAGGCAAGGCAAGTATAACCTGGACCATGATATAGACAATAGACAGACAAGAGGGGACATGTGTAGAAGATGTTCAAAACAATCTTTAAAAAAATAGGATAAAGGAAAGTGACTTGTTAAGAATGGGTCTTAAATTTCCAGCTAGATTTTCCTAAATTTTCACAACTGGTTGAGGCCTTTAACGAGACAGAGTCCATCAAATGAAGTCCAGAAAGGGCACATGTTTAGTTGAAATCATGCTGCTTTGACATAACTGTAGACTTGACACCCAAGTGTAGTTGAAGCCATGATCTAACCCTGGATTCCCTAAAGATGAGAGATTAAATCCTTCTGCTTTAATGGAACAGAAAGAATGTTTTGCAGTTTTCTCTTAGTTTAAATAATATAACAGACTGCATTGATTTGGGATACACTAGGTAATTTTTTAAAGTCCTAAAATTCTGATATTTTACATATGTTTTATTTCACAACTCAAGGCTTTTAATGTTTATATGTTTTGATGCTTTTCATGATACTGAGCTTCTCCACAAAAGACACAATAGAAGATCAAACAATTTTTAAAAAGGAAAAATCAAACCTTGATTTCACAAAAACTATCTCTAGAGAATAACTTTCAACCTGATAAATTTTCTCTTTGGCAACCAAATTATTTTTTCCTTGTGCACAAACATGTTTATTTGATTTTTCCTTATTCTTTTTCCCTGGAGAAGCACACTAAAACTAGTTGCATACGAACTAGGATCAAGCTTTACTAGAGCTTTATCTAAAACATAATAGATTATAAACATGGTAATGTAAGACATGCAAAATTAATGTCTCTGTTTTTCCCATAATTTTTTAATAGCAACTATTCTTTCTTCTGACAGTCTCCTACTGAGATTGCAAGACCACTGGTTTTTATTGTGGGTTTTAGTTTTTGGCATCCTGTTTTATAGCAGTACATTGAAAAATAATATAGATTTCTAGCTTCAGTGTTGCTATAGATGTAGAAGATCCTTCAAGGTACGCATGTAGTTAGATGTGTTTTATTCAGGGTTAATCACCTGCCTATGCTGGTCGTTGGTCCCAGGCCCCTGACTAAAGGAGAATTTGCTTATCACAGCTCATCCCTGGCAAATGGGAGGCCCTCAATAAGTATTTCTGCCACTAAACAATCCTACTATGACTTAGTGATAGTAAAAAAACTAACTCAGATCACAGCACATACCCAATGTGAAGACAACTCTCTGAGAAGCATCAGGTTGGTGAGACTGGCATGCTTTGTAAGCATTTCCCTTGGAGAGAGAATCTTGTATTTGAAATGGAAATGAAGACAGCAATATTTCCAAGGTTACAGCTGTGCAAAAAGGAGGGGATAGACTGTCATAGCGATGTCAAGCAGAGAGAACAGATAACCACAACAGTTAGTAGTTCCATGGGGTAAGAGAAAGCAGCAAGGTGAACACAGCATCCCTGACCCTCTGCCAAAGATGTGCTGTACTTTAAATTTACCTCCTAAAAAAGATAATCCAAAAGAAGGGACAAGGCAGAAGATTGCTAAATATGCTCATATTTCCAGGTTTCCTTAAATATGTGTTTTTGGAATAAGAGGAGCATAAAAAAGTTGTTTTGTTTTCTGAGAGCCTTTTAATTTGTCCTAGAGACATCTGTAGTTTTAATGCAAATATCTATGGCAAGAATCAAATACAGATCCAACATTTCCTTTGTGGTCAGATCTGAGAGGCTATTGCATTGTTGCTATGCAGGAACTTCTGCAATCAGTCCATAGCAGATCTAGGCATAGACAGGCAAAGTCATTTCAGAGTCTGTGGCTCCAAGGCATTTGTGCAGAATGGGGAGGAAGGAGCGCAGACTCCTACTGGGAAAATTGACCTTAAATATTAACTACAGTGAGACCAAGTCAAACTATGAAACCACAGAACATACTTAATCAAACAAAAAAATATTAATAATGGCTCACATTTATTGACCACTATAATATAGTCCTCAGTATTATTCAAATATAGTTATCCAATTATATAAATATCAGCATTATTCCTATTATATAGGTGGGGAGACTGAGACTTAGAGCAATTAAATTAGTTGTCCTGAACACACAACAAAGTAGTTGAGTTTGAGTTCTAATCCAGACATTCTGGCTCTAAGGCACATCCAGAGTAACAGGAACAAGAAAAAAATATCTGAGTTTAAGTATTCAATACCTAATGTATGTCCCTTGTTAGGGTAAAAGTGATCCATCAGGCAATTTTATCTTGGTGCCACCAGTATACACTATGCTCATCATTTGTTATTTACCCTGACAAATGCTAGTACGTGTCTCTTATGGAAAAAACTGTGCAAAGCATTACAATACAAAATCCTAATTGAAAACAGAGACAATTATTTCTACATAGGCACCATCAAGTATAAATATATGGCAATGGCGATAGATGCTGTGAAGACTAGGAGAATGGGGCTATGAGAACCTAGACTGGGGCAGTCTTTGCAAATCAGTGAGGTCCACCAAGGGTTTCTTGAGGAAGTTCTTTGAAGACCCAAAAAATATGCAGTAGCTAACTCCATGGAGAGAGGATGGGTATGAGAGCATGCTAAACAAAGGAAGTCACATGGCAAGGGCTGTGCCAAAGGAAGTACAGCACCTTTGAGAAACTGAAATGCCGGGTGGTTGAAGCTATCAGGATGGGAGGATGTGGAGGAAAAGGAAGTTGGGGAGGGGCAATTGGATCATGCAGAACCTCAAGCACTATTTAGGAGATTTCTATTAATTTGATCCTAATAACAGTGGGAATTACTGCTAATGGGGGCTGGGTGTAGTCCTAAATGTTTTAAATAAACTGTTAACAATCTGAAGAATGACTAAGAGAGTGGAAGTATGGAGTGGAGTTAGAAGACACTGTATTTGGCCAGTGTTGGTGGTGATAGGTTTAAGTGTAGTGGTTGATGAGATGTTTTCAGATGCTAAATCAATAGGATTTCATGAAGAATTCATTGTGGATAAGAAGGTATCTGAGTAACTTTTCTCTCACTGCTAAGACAAAATACCTGATACCCAAAATGAAAAGGAAGGAAAGATTTATTTAGCTTACAGTTTGTGGAGGCCTCATTCCATCCTCAGCTGGCTCCAAGGCAGGGTGGCCTGGCTAAGGGACAGCTGTTCATGGTCACCACAAGGGACAAGAGCAAAAATGGTGAAAGAGAAGAGCACACCTCCTTCCCTCCCTTATATTGTATGCTGGCTACCCACCCCTGGGCAAGTGCTGCACTCACACCGCCAATCCCGGTGCTAGACAACGAACCAATCACAAACGCTAGACTCAGCTGCCTCCATGACTACAGGAGGGTTGTTGGGGACACCCAGACACAAACCATAACAGAAGGGAAACAATATGACCAAGGATGTCTTCTGAGATTCTATCTTTAACCAATGGATGAGGTGCCACTTACTCAGACCAAGAATACTAGGGGAGATGGCTTTGATTGAAAAGTTGATGAGTAAGTTGGAGGATATACGCATTTTGAGATTCCTTTGAAATAGCCAAGTGGAAATGTCGAGTAAGTACTTAGATATAGTAATTAAAATAAAGAAGAGAGTAGTATTATGGGGAACAAAATTTTTAAGTAATCTATTTCTTTTCAGTGATACAAGTAAAGTATGGGTCAGGTAGCTTGGAGAAGGAATACAGAGAAAAAGAGGTTCAAGGAGGACAACTGGAGAAAGCTCAACAGCTATTCCAAAGCTCTTCTGTTTAGTTCTGCTTTCCAAGCAGCCTAAAATTTCTGGAGTGTCCTGACTACAGAAAGGAAGCACATGTCCTATGGATGTCAGCTGTCTT
Source organism: Cuniculus paca (assembly GCA_004365215.1). Taxonomy (NCBI): domain Eukaryota; kingdom Metazoa; phylum Chordata; class Mammalia; order Rodentia; family Cuniculidae; genus Cuniculus; species Cuniculus paca. The sequence goes on from RJWT010037814.1 coordinate 10,998, forward strand.
TGTCCCCGTGCCAACTCTTTCAAAAAAGATTTAACATTGTTCTGATAATGACATGGATTTTCATGTACAGCAACAAATGAGCCGAGAGTGGTGAGCATCACGTGAATGGGTGTTTTATGTTTTCAATTAATAATTTGGCATCCTGTTGCTATCTGACTTTCATGCATTTCAGAGACCGTAAGTCAGACTCTCCCTCAGAAACCGCAGGAGCCTCTCGAATCTTCCCTATGTTCCCAGGACCACATCCAGGTATGAGTTAATAAAAACCTAGGAGTAAGGACCCAATTTAAGGCAGAGATTCTGAATTTATAAAAAACCTGGGATGTTCTGTTACTTGACTTTCTTCCTCAAAACCAGGCAGTCAGACCTAATTTCTTATCATTTATGCTAGATATTGATTTTGAGAAAAAAGCAGTTCATAGTTAAACACTTAACCTTGATTAATGTTTACAGTAGGGAGATATAATGAGAAAATCTATTGTACTTTGGTTTACACTTTCATCATCAAAGGCATTTTGTTTAGAAATCTTCTTCCTTAATTCAGGCTGTTAATACATGAACGTGTGTTCATGTCTCCATGCTTCTGTTCACATTTGACACATTTTGCTTTTCAGAACTTTTGTTTTTCTGTCATGTCATCAAATTATGTCTTACAAATAGAAGTACGAATAGAAGCAAATTTAGACAAGTTACTTAACCTCTTTGTACTTCAATTTTCTCATCTCTCACACAAGTACAATAATACCTAAAAAGGGTGAAAACAATTTTATCCAATTTTCTTATCTCTTCACATTTCTGCCTCAAAATAGATACTTCTCTTTCTTAGAGAAATTGGATTGAAGTGTTCATATTTTTTTTTGTTTTTTTTTAATACTTCCTCACTGGCTTGTCCCCTCAAAGGGTAAGAAGAAATTTAGGTACGCGGTAAAATGAAGACAATCTGACATTCATTAATTTCCGTTTGTCTATGGGACAAAGATAGTACGTTAAAGTTTGGTGGCCACATGTGGCATTTCGAGCTCATTAGACCTCTAGTTGCAATAAAACTGTTCCCTGTCAAGGCTCAAGGATGCTGTTTCTGGTTGGCGGATGCCTTTCTTCCAGGCAGTGATTCAGAGGCTGTGAATCTTGTCATCTGTGGTTGTGTAGTCCCTTGCAGGCATCTGTGTTCCACTGGTAGAGAGGGAAAAATGCCATGGAGAGACCAAACCTCTTCTGTAAAGTCTTGATTCAGAATGGCATACATCAGAGATTTTTGGCAAACAGTCATTTCTCAGACTTTTGGACTTCTAGTCTCTCCAGGCTTGGTGACATTTGAGGCAGACATACTTTTTCAGGATACTCTGTAAGTCTAAATTCACATTGTGTAGGTACAGCAAACTGTATCCAGAGTCCTCTCTGGCCTCAGGGCTAAATTAAATTCTCCGCGCAACCTCAGAGCATACTGGATATAAGAGTGCCTGCTTCTGAAGTTATACTTCTTGAGCTATAATACTGGTCTGCCAAAGGGTCTAATGTTGAACGTGTGAATGTTTCTGCCTCCCTACCCATGTTAGAAATAATAGCATTAAAGCGAGGCCTTAAAAATATAGTGACTACTTACCCTTAGGACTCTGCAACTGACTATGTATGCATGTTGCTTAGATGAGTGTGATCACTGCAAGCATTACTATGATCTGGGATTTTGTTTTTATCTTGAAATGGAAGCTATTTTGTTTACTAGTTCATTAAAAACAAAACAAAAATACCTACAAGAGAAACAAGCAAAGACAAAGGCCAGTCTGCCACTTACTATGTGTCTCTTTCATCACATTATCCCATTACATAATCACCCACCCCAGCCCACCTATCTGTCTCTCTCTTTATCAGAGAAGTGGGAATAGTAATCAAACATACCTCAAAGCATTATCAGGATACAGATTTAATACATCCCTATAGAGAACTTAGTAAGTTTCAATAAAGGTGAATAAATATTATTACTAGTAAAAAAA
>RJWT010037815.1:0-12985 GCA_004365215.1 Cuniculus paca
AAAAAAAAAAGAAATACGGTGGGAGATGAGGGAAATGGGAAGATGATAGAGAATTCCTGTTAGGAAGGAGGACGGGAGTCACAGGGCTTTCCATGGTAGCTGCTCCCATCCTGGGGGATATATTGTCACTGCATTCCGAGCCAAGCCAGTGAGGAGGAGTTACAGCAGCCAGCCGCGCCATCTGGGGAAGACATGCCAGACCACCTGTAGGACAGCGCTCAGCCGGGATTGGTGGGCGGGGCAGCGCACTGGGAAAGCGGTCTTGTGCTCTTGTGTGCACACAATCATGTGACGATTGTCCGCTGGGCCTTAAGAGTTCAGACAGACGCGTTTCAATGGGAGCTAAGTGCATCCTGACCACTGATCTCAAGAGCTTTTTGACAGTACAGTTTCAGGGAGACTTTGCTTCCCAGAGGCCTGAACCCTTTCTCAGGTGAATACTTTGTGTTCCTTTCCCCCAGGAGCGAATCCGCCTAGCTCGACAGATTGAGAAAGCTGAGTACCGGAACTTCCAGGCTTGTCTGCATAACTCTTGGATTGAGCAGGCAGCAGCTGCCCTCGAGATTGAGCTGGAAGAAGAGATGTACAAAGGTACCCTTTGGGCTGGGTGAGAGTGGAGGAGGGGGCATTCGGTTTTTCTTTTTTTACCCTTTAACTTTTGCATTTTACACTGGAACTTTCCATACTACTGTGGGTCCTGTCAGAACCAGCTAAATGCCCTTTCATTTTTTGCTAATGGCCCCTAGTCCCTGATGAGCCTAATGCCTTCTGCCTTTATTCCCTCCATCTCTTCCGTCCTGTCTGGAGCCCTTGGCTGCCTCTGTCTCATAAGGATGGGCCGCAGTGTCCAGTGCAGAGAGCAGGTGCCCTGGTCAGACTGTCATATTTATTGTTAGCTCACTGCCTTAACCAGCTCTCTGACCAAATCAGATTATTTGACCTCTCGGCTCTCCCTCAGTTTCCTTACCAAACTGCCTGCCTCCCGGGGCAGTAAGCGGTTTATCATCATTCCTGTTGTACCCACTTTCTCAGCCAACAAAGCACTTGCACGTCGTCATCTCCTTTATCTCCAGTGTCATGACATGAACAGAGCAGGAATTACTGTCCTTTTTGTGTGACGCTCACAGAGGGGAGGGATTTGTACAGGGAAGCAGCGCCTCCTCCAGGCACTTCCTAAGCCTTATTCCGTGCAGGGACAGCGTTTCAGGGTTGTGTCTGCATGGTCCTTGCATAGGAAAGGGAGAACCACACCTACCACTGATGACCCCAGAGTTACGGCCAGTGCCATGTCCACCCCATCATGGATGCCCATGGCATTCGCTGGCATCAGGGCAAGTGGGCACATTCAGAGGCCGGGTTAATGCGTGCTCTCTGCTCTGCCTGGGAGCCAGGAGCCAAAGCAGTGGGCTTGATGTCAGTGAGCAGCTCGGGCCTGCAAACTGGGTGAAGATGGGGGTGCTGAGGACAGGGGCGGGGAGACCCCTTGGCTAGGTCTGCCTGTGCACATGCAGCCACAGCATGGAGGCAAGGTGCAGGAGAGCTGAGCTGTAGACAGGTGTTTGCTGTCTCCTGAAAGAGTTTTAGCTGTCAATTTGCCAAAGCCCCAGGAGGACAGAGGCAGCGAGTGGGTGTAGAAGGAAACCTGACCTTCAGTCGGGATGCTTGGATGCTATTGTGTTTGACAACTGGCTCTGGGACCTTATCAGATGCCCCCTCTAAGCCCCAGCTGCCTCATCTGTAAAATGAAGATGATTTTTGCCTTTGAGGTTTCCATGTGGAATAGAGGACAGAGTGGTCCTGCCTATGTGTCCCGTTTACAGTTCCCATCAAGCCACCGCTAGCTTCTGCACACAGCTTTGGAACCCTGCCGCCCTAAGGTAGTTCCAAAACACTTGTTTTTAGCCATTAAAGGAAGCAAAATGTTTCTGCATACATAGTCAGTTCCATCTTGTTTTTATTGCGTCTCTAGGAGGAAAAGCAGACCAGCAAGAAGAGCGTCGGCGACAAAAGCAGATGAAGGTCCTGAAGAAGGAGCTGCGCCATCTGCTTTCCCAGCCGTTGTTCCAGGAGGAGCTGAAAACCAAGTACCCCACTCAGTCTGGCAGGCCGCCTCTGCTCGCGGCTGCCCCGAGGAAGGTCGAGTCTGCGCTGAGCTGCCTCTCCAGACAGAGGAAGAAGCCCGGGCAGGGGCGGCGGCGGCGGCAGCGGCAGCAACAGCAGCAGCAGCAGCAGCAGGGGCCGCCACGGCCAAGCACAAGTGCGCTGTGACCGCTGCAGTCGGGCTGCGGTGGCCCACATGGTGCTGTCCGTCCTCAGCTGATCCGCACATCCCTCCTGCCTCCCATGAGTCGCTCCACCACCCGTCGTTAAGGAAACCTGCTCTTCCACCCCGCAGCAGGAGAGAGCCGTGCAGATTCGTGTTGTGGAGAGAATTCCGTGCAGCGGCGTCATCTTCCTGCATTCCAGCATTCACAGGCTTCTTGTGTGTTCAGCTTGTTCTCTTGAATTAAAAACCATGGTCAGAGCCACAGTGTCATCCTGGTGTTTGCAGCCAGAAGATGGGGATGCGGGGCAGTTTGTTTTCTCGTTAACGTTAGGGTGGAGAGAGGGTCCCAGGCTCGGCCTGCAGGTCACTCAGTCCAGTGCTGCCGGGTCCTCAGCATGTGTTGCACAGCAGCACAGCGCCTGGCCCGACCCAGCTCTACCCCTCGCTGTGGCAGAATGGGCTCCCTGCACTCATTTAGTCCCAAGGATTCAGTACCTGTTCGCAGGACAGGCTTTTCCCTGCGCTGGGGATGCCTTTGCTGCCCCGCCCTGGAGGAGCACTGTGTCCTGCAGGAGCGACAGTGCTCTTCCTGTGGGTCTCAGTGCCCATGCTTACCCTCCTCCTCGTAACACTGGCCACGCGCTTCTCTTGGCTGAGCTCTGTGGGGTGTGGGCCCAGGGCGTAGTGAAGGCCTGTGCTGAGGGAGCGCGTGGCCCACTGTTGCCCCAGCCACACCGAAGCCCGAATTTCTGCACCGCTCAGTCTGGACTTGGAGGTGTTTGAGGCGTTCATTTGGGTCATGGTACAGCTGCAGGATTCAAGGGGCCCTATGGGTTTGAAGAGGGTACACATGGACCAAGGCAACCCAAGATCCGAGTGCCTGGCCTCCCTTAATACCCGTTTCTGTAGTTGAGAAAACACTGACTGGTTAAGGCTGCCTCAGTCACACAGCAGTCAAGTGGAATCGGAACTCAGAGCATCTTCCTTCTAGGCCCAAGGCAGCTCCAGACAAGCACTTTGGTCGTGGGAGTTGACCACATAGCTAGGAAATGTCCCCTACCCGCTGCCCTCCAGTGTCAACTAGGGACCTGCCAGGAGGAAACGAGAACGCGTCCCATCAGGAGGCCAGCACCTGCCTGGCAGTGGTTGGGACAGCGGGGACTAGCATTTCCCAGATGGTGCAGTGGAGACAGTGGACATAAGGCCCTGAGCAGGGCTGAGCCCTGGGACGGTCTCAGGCCACCCAGCAGACTGAACACTGAACAGAGGGGCTGCAGTGGGGTCCGCTGCCCAAGCTTCCCGAGTCCCGTCCCGATCTGCCACTAGGGGAAAACAGCCCTCAGGAGAGTGGGGTTGCTCTTGAGCGCCCGACATTAAGAAGCCAGGACAAGTTGTCCATGGAAACCATTTTAATGCCAGGAAACTCAGCTGCTGCCCAGGGAAGCAGGCACTCACAGTACTGAGCTGACGGTGCCGCCTATCAGGAGCGGCTGGCCCAGGCCCATTCCGTGCGCAGAGCACTTAGGTCAGGTACTACAGCTGTCTTCACACAGTCCCACACCGTTGGAAGCAATCAGCCCATCATGGGTCCCTGTTCCACACAGCTGGAGCTTGGAGCTCAGGGAGACAAAGCTGAGAGCTGAACCTGGGTATGTGGCTCCAAGCCCTTTTTTCTTTGTGCTTAAAACAGGAACCCAGCGCCGGGTGTGCTGGCACAGGCCTGTAATCCCAGCACTCGGGAGGCTGACACAGGAGGATCCTTGTGAGTTTGAGACCAGCCTGGGCTACAGAGTGAGCTCAAGGCCAGCCTGAACGGCATAGTGAGACCCCATCTCAAAAACATCAGGGCTGGGGATTTGGCTCAGTGGCCTAAGCGCCTGCCTGGCAAGTGCAAGGTCATGAGTTCAATCCCTGGTGCCACAAAAAAAACAAACACAGGAACCCAGACCAAAGCAAGAACACTGCTCTGTCTGTGTTGCTAAGTGTTCTCCAGCATGTGTTTCCCTTGGAAAGGAAGTAACACACAGGCGGTTGTAAAGCTAAGCCTTCAAAGCCTTTGCTGTGGAAAGAGCTGGGTCTGGCGTGTGGGGCAGCTACCCAGGAAGTGGCAGCACCAGCACGGCTGGCCGCGGGACACAGGTAACAGGGCCTTCCTTCGGGACCCGGTCTGAAGGCACACATGGGGGAATAAAGGCAGGGCTCGCATTTGGTTTTGTGAAAAAGGAGAAAAGCAGCAGGGCTGAGGATGAGCACGGCACGCCTCTGCCCGGGTGTGGCACCCCGACCTCGATGACTGACTGCTCCTGGAAGGCAGGCCTGTGGGGGTGCCGCAGAGACTGCGCCTCCAGCAACTCACCAGAGAACCCCTCGTGGCCACAGATAAACCGAGGGTCTTGCTTCTGCGGTGCTTCAGAGCTCCGAGGGCGGGCCCAAGGTGCATCTCACTACCTGTCAAGAGGGCCTGGGGGTGCATCAGCCAGTACCCTGGGTGTTCACGCATTTCGCTTTGGAAGTGGATGCCCCGAGACCTGTCCAGACCCCTACATTGCTGCCCAGCGCAGGATGGGACACGGAACAAATTCTGAGCTGAGGGTCAGGTTTATGTTCCTGTAGAAAACACTGAGCCCTTGGAGCCAAACGCCAGTGAGGGCAGCGTGGGAACCAGAACCCCTGCCTAGAGGAAAATCACCCTGACAGAGTGCTACCGGCTTCCGCCAGTAATTTGTGTCAATAACACTTGAAGTCAGCTACCCAGTTCTGTGCACAGACCTGTGTCGGGCACAGCACCAATTCTAAGAAATCTGTGCAGAATGAAAGCGCTGGGAAGGCAACCTCGCTTCTGGAAGAGACCCCTGGGCGTCCACACCTGCATTCTCCATGTGCTCCGGCAGAGGAAACAGATGGCTAGAAGCACTGCGGCCCAGGCAGTGTCTGGCTCCCCACCAGGGCCAGCTTGCCTGCGAACCCAGCTGGCAAGGAAGTGAGGAGGCTTGAAGGGAATCTGTGCAGGTGGATGAACGAGGCAGCTGCTGGCCAGGCAGTTGTCACCAGTGGAAATCTCACTGCCACTTTCCATGGCTTGTCCCTGCTCTTCGCCAACTCTCCCCTTGCCAGGCCATAAAGATCAGGGAAGGGAGGGGAGGGAAAAGATGAGAGAGCCTTGCAAAAGATCCACTCTGCTCAGCTGAAGTCCACGGCTGCATGGGCCTCTACCCACCTGAGCGCCTAGATTACACCTCTGATCTGTGGGAGGTGATGGGGGTCAGCTGCAGTCCCAGACATAAGCACATGGTGTAGGCCCTGGTCCCTACAAGCCTTTATCCAGATGGGGTGATGGCAGACAGCAGAACCCTGAAGGGCCTGCCCTCCTGGCCCTGAGATGGAGGGGGGCCCCAGCAACCTGAGCTTTCTTCATGCTGAAGGCCCTTTTCTGGACTTTGGCATAAAAGTCTCAAGTGAGGGGTGGGAAGACGCCCCACTGTGAGTGAGGCCACCCACCAAAGACCGGCTCCACAAACGACTGGACTGGACATCGCCACAGGTATGCTGTTGCTTGAGTCAAGAAAGCTGGCCTTGAGTTTCTTCCCCCTGCAGAGGAGGGGCAGTGCCCCGGGTGAGGGGAAACTGGCGGTCCCAATTTTCATTTGGTAGGATCCTCCTCCAGGTAAGCAAATAGGTCCAGTGAGAGTAGGTGACCCATACAGGATCTCACCAAGAACTGGGGTGCACCAAGAACCTAAAGGTCCTGGCTTTCTGGCCCAGGATTAGAAGACATTTGATCCTCCATCAAAATAAATAGTAAAAATACCACCAGTTACCATAGTCCATGATGGGCAAGCCTTGTCTCCAGCGGCTTTGCCTGAAAGGCTGTTTTCTAGCTATTGCCTAAATTGCTTAAGAAATAGAAAAGCCGGAATGTTCCATCTAGAATGCAGTTCCGTTAGGTGACAGGTTCCACGGCATGGCCTAAAATTAATCAATGTTTATCAGCTGTATAAAGGATGTTGTAGTGGGATGTTTTATAGAGCAGGTACACAGAAGGGACAGCAGCCTCGGGGAACACGTGGTGGTTCAGGGCAGTGTCCATCTCGTCCACGTACTCCACCTGCAGGGCGATGTTCAGTGCCTGGGACAGGGCTGTGATCTGGATGTGGTCACATTCCATGGCCATGGGCTCCACTTCCTGCAAAGCCAAGGTGAAAGAAACAAGCCCGCTTAGGCACTGCAGGCAGAGGTCTGGGCTGTGGTCACAGTCTCTCTTCACAGCCACCTGGGAGGCCAGGTGCTGACCCCCTCATTTCACACGGGGAGCAGGCTCCAAGCAGAAGCGACACAGCTAGAAATCTTTGGAGATGCAAAAACTGAACACACAACTTTTTTTTTATTCTAGGCTCTTTTACTAATCTGGAATGAGGCGGGAACTTTGCAGCCTGGCACCAAACAGAGCCGAACAGGACCCTGTGAGGTAGTGAATCCAAGCATAAGTACATATAGAGGCTGGGGGCTCAGCGAGTGACCGAATCTGGATTCTGAAGAGACCACAGGGAGAAGCAGACCTGGGGGCAGATGCAGTGACCCACAGAGGGCCTGCTGCTATTTAGGACCTGCTGGTTGGCGCCTCACTAGGGTCAGGATCTAGCAGGGGTTTTTTTTGTTTTGTTTTGTCTTTTTAAGACAGGGTCTCACTATGCAGTTCAGGCTGGCCTTGGGCTCACTTTGTAGCCCAGGCTGGTCTCAAACTTGCAGCGATCCTCCTGCCTCAGCCTCCAGAGTGCTGGGATTACAGGAGTGCAGCACCACACCCAGCCAGTCTAAATGGGTTTGATGTAACTTTTTAAAGAGACATCCAGGGCTGGGAATTTAGCTCAATGGGCTGGGGATTCAGCTCAGTGGCATAAGCATCTGCCTGGCAAGTGTTAGGTTGTGAGTTAGATCCCCAGAACCAAAAAAAAAAAACAAAAAAAACAAAACCTTCTAAAGAGACATCCAGATATTCATATGAAAATCACCCAGTTTTTAGATGTTGATCACTCCTTCACATTAAAAATAAAAACACGTCTTTGGACAAACTGGACCGAAGCTCCTACTCTGTACTTTTTTATACACAAATCAATCTAAAGCTCAGATTTTCCAGATGGTAAATCCCCAGGGAGGAGAAATGACCTGTCCCTAAACACATGCAGCCTGCTAACCCAGTGAGGCTGAACTGCAAGGGTGACACCCATGCTCCCCGGCCAAGGATGGCGGCTGAAACTACAGGAGACCGACAGGAGCTGGGGTTGCATCCCCAAGGCTGCGCCCGGGGAGAACCTACATGAGAGCAGAAGTCCCTGATATCCATCTCCTCATCAACGAAGTGTCGGAAGAAGTCGGCGCGGTTCCTGATGAACGCTGACGTGAGCAGTCGCAAGAACTGCACGATGCGGTCGGAGAAGCTCTGGTCGTTGAACACCTTGAGCAGGCTGAACACCGAGCCGTCCTTCTCCACCAGCTCTACGACACTGTAAAACTGTACACCACTGGCCGTCAGCAGGGGACACCCTGGCGAGACCCATCCCATCCACCAGGACGGCCGCAGAATGCTCATGTTGAGATCCTCAGGCCATGGGATAAATCAACTGGATTTTGCCAGAGCTGAGTGCTGGGGGCTGTGCTGCAGCCAGGGGCGTGTCTAGGGGACGGCAGGGGTGTCTCCACGACTGTCTGGGTTAGAAGTCCTTCATCACACAGTCAGAGCTGCGGGGGTGGAGGGTCAGCTGCCCCTCGCACATCAGCGGCGGAGGGAAGGGATGAAGGCAGTGCCTCCTCCTCCAGAGGGGTGCAGCCCCCTAGTAGGTACCAACCCTGTCCTTCCCCAGTCCCGGGGGAGGAGAGGAGAAACATCCTCATCTGGGGCCTGGGGCACTAGGCGGGCCTCTTCCCACCCGCTCTGCCCACGTGGAAGGTCCTGGGCGCTCAGCCAGCATGGCCCCCTCGAACTCACGGCGTTAAAGAAGTTCTGGAACTTGTGCTCCTCAAAGCCAGCAGCCAGAAGGTCGTTCGGGGTCTGCAGCACGCGCTCTTTGAACCTGCAGGGCAGCAGACTGGGTGGTCACAGAGGAATCCGGGTGCTGAACGGGCCATGTCACCAGCAGGTGAAGCACTTTTCCACCTTGCAGAGTGCACCCTCCTGGCCCCGACGCGACGCCGATGTGCTCCGTCCTCCCCACTGTGAATCAACCCAGGAGGCGCCCATCACACCCCCTCACAGATGAAGGAATGGGGGGAATCATCGCCTGCTCCCCGACTGCCGCCCTTACTTTCTGAAGGTCTCCTGACCCTGTCCCTCCTTCCTGTGCCCACGGTCTCTGCTTTCTCACATCCTCTGGCCTGGATGTGTCCAGCTTCCCTTCTCCTACCTTGTCCACAGGGACCCCCCGAGTGACCAGCAACACTCCAGCCTCCACCTCGGCACAAAGCTCTTGAAGGGCTGTGTGCCCAGCACCTCATCTCCACCCGACTCGCAAGCGCCCACATAGAGAAGTAGTTCCCTGTTCGCACTTCCTCCCAGTAGCACTGACCAGGAGCTCTGGGACATGCGCTCCTTGCCACAGCTGGTTTGTACCCCCTCATCAGAGCTGCTGAATTTCCACATTTCCAGGAATTCTCCTGGCCACAACCATTAAGACCCAAATGGGCCGGGTGTGGAGGACATGCCTGTGATCCAGCACTCTGGGAGGCTGAGGCAGGAGGATCAGAAGTTCAAGCCCAGTCTAGGCAGTTTAGCAAGTGAGTGAGACCTTATCTCAAAATAGAACATTTTTTAAAAGGGCTGGGGATGTAGCTCAGGGTGAAGGCCTTGGGTTCAATGCCCAGTACCACAAAACAAAAACAAAACACCTAAGGGTATAAACTTGCAATGAAATAAAGTATAAGTATACCAAAAGATAAATACGCGAAATTCATTGTTTTCAGTTATTCAATATTATCAACACTCTCAAGATCATGCGGTCTACTGGGAACGCACGGGGGGAATGCTAGATGGATTATAGCATTGGCATTTGGGTTTTTTCCTATTCTGTGCTCAGTGACCTCAGCTGGTACCTGGAAATCGATCATGACAGGAGTATTTACACCACAGGAATTGGTGAACCCCACAAATCAGGCCTCCCTCCTGTTAAACACTTGCTAGCACCCAACCATCCTTCCAGGCCCACCCAAAGGCCCTTCTCCATGAGTTGTGCTTCCACCACGAGGCTCCCAAGGCATAGCCCCTTCCTGGGACCGGGACCTGTATCCCTGCCGTCAGGGTCTGGCAAGGAACCCCAGCCTGGGCCCTGCTTCCAGGACCTACAGCCCCGTGGCAGAGACCAGACACAACCCTAAGTAACTGCGCTGCTGCCATGCACGAGAAGGACAAGTGGGTAGCACTGTGGGGCCAGCTGGCACAGCCACTGACAAGGCTGAGAGAGAGAAAGACAGGCAGACAGACAGACACAGAGAGATCGATTTCACAGAGGAGGATAAAGTCACAACCCCAGAGTGTATAGGGCTCCATGTCTCTGAGGAAGAGGGCCAGAACCCCATCCAGTCCTCCAAGGACTTTGAGCCCCCAAGAATCAGGGCCACATGGGTCCTGGCTCCCTGATACTTAGTGTCCAGGAGTGTAGAACCTCAGAGCCACTTAGTGATCAGGAACGCGCATCCTGACAAGCTCCCCGGGGTCCCCACAAATGTCCAAGTGTGCAGGCCGTGGACTGACCAAAGCTCCAAAGTCTGCAGTCAGGTCCCCACGTGTGGCAGCTCTGGACAGAGAGCTTCTGTGTGCTGACCTCAGGACCAGGCCTGGCCTGGCAGACACTGGACTACACGCCCTCGAGCCCGAGGTCAGCTGCAATGATTCAAAGCACCAAGGTAAAGCCTTGGTGCTGTTTTCTGCATGGAGTGAGTCACCAAGGAAGTGCTCACTGTGCCTCCCCTGGGCTGGCCTGGACCTGTGGGCAACGCAGAGGGCTGGAAGCCCCAGGAAGGTCATTGGTGCCACCCAGATGCCCTCGGCCTCACTGCAGCAGCTGCTGCGCTTCCCCAACATCAAAGGCCTTGGCCAGGAGCTCCTGGCTCCTTCCCTCCTGGAGATCAAGGGCTGAGCCAGCACAGAGCCAGGGGCAGCCCCACCAGCCCACCGCCACTCACTTGAGGATCTCTCTGCTCTTGCCCAGCAGCGACTCGAGGTAGGAATAGCCCAGGGCCCGGTAGAAGCAGTTGCCATCCCCTTTGGTCTTGCGGATCACGGTGAATCTTTTGCTGAGTTCCTGTGGGGAGGGAAGGATGTGTGGACCCCTGCAGTCGCACAGCTCTTGTGCAGGACTGGTGCTGGCCTGGCCATGGGCCCCAGTTACTGCCTCTCCCAGACCACGCCCACTCCTGCCCTTCAGTCTCCCCAGCTCTCATTCATTCAATAAACACACTGACCAGCCTGGCATCAGACAGGGAGGACTGCAGCCGCTGTCCCCAGGCAACCAGGGGAGGTGACAGGAGATTAGATGATGGTGACGGGGTACCATGGGGCAAGGAGTCCACACTAGACTCCAGAAGTCAGGGAGGGCTTCCTGGAAGGATGGACCATCACGAAGTGGCAGCTGGCAACACAGCAAGGTGTGTGACAGGCACCCATGTGAGCAGATGGCATGGGCCAGTGGATGGGAGCCTGACTCAGAAGTCTGGACGGTCCTCCAGATGTTTCTCAATGGTGTGAGAAATGTCCACATTGCACTCCCTGCAACCCTGCTCCTCGCAACCAGTGTTCCTCTCCTGTGGCCTGGGTCCCCTCTCCTGCCTTGTTTTGGCAGAGGAGCACAGTTTTTAGGGGGTCAAGGAACCCCAGCTTCTACCACAGTGATGAGAAGGCCTGGGCCCCCTGAGGCAGGCTGGCTGAGAGGGGCTCACGAGACGGCAGACATGGGGGACATGACTCGGAGGAACCCAGCCCCTGCTCCTGGCCCTGGACCCTGTGTGCATCTCCCACGCGGGAGTCTTGGGGAAAGTCAGGGGCTGGAGGCTGTGCCCTGTGTCGTGAGGACGCTGAGGGGTGGCTGGAGCAGCTCCGTGCATCCGTGCAGAGCCAACCCGTGCCCCCCAAGTGTACAGTGGGGCAGAGGCCCTGCCAGAGACGGGCCCTGTGCTCCCACACTGCCCTTGTCCCAAGAGTGATCCAAGCAACTGCCCTTGTTCTGGGAGGTCCCCCAGCGCAGTGGTCAGGAATGCAGCCCATGAGGTCAGGCTGCCCGAGTTCGAATCCCAGCTCAGCCACTCAGGTACTGTGCCTCAGTGTCCTCAGCTGTAAAAGGGGGATAACAGAAGTCCTTGCCTCACAGAGTTGTAATAACGTTCCAGTGAGTCAATGAAGCGCTAAGAAGTGAACTCAGGACCTTGCCCTTGCTAGGCAGGCGCTGTACACTGAGCTATATCCCCAGTCCCCGTGCTCGAGCAGCTTTGTAAAGAAAAAAAAAATTTTTTTTTTTTTGGCAAGCAAAAGGTTTCTTGCTGAGGCACAGGCCCAGCATCGGAATATTCTGGGAGTGCGACAGCTGGTGTGGGAACCCGGTCCAAACTCCCAGCCTTTAAAGTGGTACGTGCTTCTGTGCACCCAACTCCATTCCACTGCATTTACGATCCCCATCTCTCCACCCTCTGCCTCACCTGGATTTTCCTCTGGTAAATCCTGTTTTCAGGATGATCGCGAAGAATGGATAGAATGTCACATTTTTCTGATATTAGGTTGAAAGATGTTTCACTCTGAAAGACAGGGAAAGAGGAAATGCGGTGACCGTCCCCAAATTGCCAGGGTTCACCCGGCTGATGGCCTTTTAGCTCTTGCTTACCCTGAGCAGCAAATGACACCTTCACTCAGGATATCTGTGAGCATGTGACCAGCTTCCCAGGTGCCTGCCCGGACTGTCACGGTCCCCAGACAGGACAGTCGGTGTCAGTACCATCGTGAAGAAGTGTCCCTTTTATGGAAACTCAGTCTGTAACCAGCAGACTGACTCACCTCACAAAATATGATGCCTCAAACCTAATGAATCTTCATGCAGGAGTTTGGTATGTCCCTCAGTCTCCTTCTGCCCCTCCTGTCTCATTCACTCATTTATTCACGCACCGCTTCCTGAAGATGCAGCCTATGCCAAGCACAGCATCACACGCAGGAAATAGGGAAGTAAGAACACCCAGCACCCTTCTACCCCAGCAAGGCTCATGGTGTGCAGGAAAACACTGATGATGCCAGGTAACAACGTCGGGCACCAGAGGAAAGAGGTCGGCGGGCAGCATGGGAAAGGCGCTAAGATCTGAGTTTGCAAAGCTGCCTGGCAACAGAGGGCACCTTGAGCCCCACCTGCAGGTCAAGGTCACACTGCGACCCAGTTCTGAGTTGAGATCACTTTTAACCCAGAAAGGCCAATATCCCAGAGGTGGGGTCTCTCCAGACCTGCAGAACTCAGCCGGCAGGGAGGGACCATCACAGGGGAAGCTCCAGGCCCTGGGACAATGCAGGAGACCCCTGTGTGGACAGCCACTTCCCTGCAGGCCTTGGCTCTGCCTCAGGCTTTCCCATCACCCATCAGGGTGCAGAAAAGTGGGTGATGTGCCCCACCTCCAGCCTGCCCCCCATGCCAGCACAGAAGCAATGCAGGAGGAAGATGTTCAAACCACTTGTGGTTTAAAATAAAGGGGCTCCTGCAC
>RJWT010037817.1:0-12991 GCA_004365215.1 Cuniculus paca
GCCGTCGCTGCCTCCTCCTGCGAGCGCACCCCCTGGGCGGTGGGGTGGACCCGGCCCGCGGCTGCTGCCCGCTCTTTGGCGCAGCCTGCAGTCCAGTTTCACTGTCTGCCACCTCAATTCCAAGGGCTCTGAGCTTCCTGAGCGTCTCCCCATGGGTCGAGGGGTGGGAAGTTGGGGAGTTGGGGAGCTCATTGGCGGGGCGTGAACTTGGGTCTTATCTGCTTGGGTCTATGGTTATCTGGCCTGTGTTAACTCTGATCATTACTAATCAACACTCGTGAGGGCCTGAATCAGCATGCTAAGGGTCTTATTGTATCAATCCATTAAATCCTCAATCACCGGGTGAGGCAGGGCGATTACCCCCATTTTACAGAAGAAGCTCGAAAAGAGAAGAAAAAAACTACTCAAGATGAGCGGGAACATGATGTAAGCCATTTTTAATCCCAAAACGGAACTTTTTGTGTGAAATCAGAGTCAAGTAACCTTCAAATTAATGGCCACCATCTATGAAACCTTAATTCATTCAACGGATATTTATGAGGCCTCTACTGGGTCCCAAATTCTGTATTAAGTGCTAGTGATACAGCAAAACAATATGGATTGCTTTAAAAAGCTGAATAAAAATAAACTAAGCGTGCTAAGATGTGTCTGTGGGGACTGTTTGATTCCAGCTGATGGAAGACACTTGCTCTTTTTCAGGCATCGTGATGTGCAGGCATCTTCTCCATCCATTACCTAGAACTCAGCATGGTCTTGGGTAAGTCACAACGTCTCTGAGTCATGAGTTTCTTGTCTGATGCCAGCCCTAGTAATTCATAAAGATTTGGGGAGATGAGCTGATTCATGAAAGTTTCTTGAGTTATCCTGTCTCTACCCCATGAGTGTGAGGTTTTTTTTCTCTTATGGAGGACTGAAATATTGGGCTGGGGAAAGGAAGACACATCCACACAGGTAGGCTGCTTCTGTTTGGAACAGGGGACCGCATGAGGCATGAGCAAAGACATCTCCCTCCTCCATCCTTGTGGGTGGTGGACACATTTAAGATCTGAGTGCTGGGTGGCAAACGGGACAGAAGAAGAGCAGGTCAACTAACATTCGCTTTCACTCTGACTATAGAACTTAGAAAATAAAACTCCTCAAGTGTAACACTCACCATGATCATCCAGCTTTCCCTTTTCTCCATCACATTTCTATAAAATTGTGCATTCTAGGGCCTCCAGGGCTCCCTCCTCCAACACAGAGCTGCTAGACTCGCCTGTTCCTAACACAGGCCGTGTTGTATGTAAAGGAGCAAAGGTAACAAGTCACTCTGAATCAGACCCCAAGGGGACTCACTACTAACTCCAGCCCTGGCTTCTCAGGATAATGATGCTCTTGATTTGTTTCTTTCTTTTTTTTTTTTTTTTTTTTGCGGCATCGGGAATTGAACTCACGACCTTGCGCTTGCCAGGCGGGCTTTAGACCGCTGAGCTAGATCCCCAGCCCTGCTGTTTTTGAGACAGGGTCTCACTATGCCATTCAGGCTGGCCTTGAGCTCACTTTGTAGCCCAGGCTGGTCTCGAACTCACAAGGATCCGCCTGTCTCAGCCTCCCGAGTGCTGGGATTACAGGCGTGAGCCACCACGCCCAGCTTGATTTCTTAACATTAAATCACAAAAGACACAAGAGATAAAGGCAGTACTAGGAAATGAAAAAGCAAAAGTTAAGGTCACCCCTGTCTTTCCATTCAGTGTGTAATTTGCAATGTTTAAGGGGAAGAAGAAATAACATAGCTAGATGCTTCTTCCATGCAAGGGCCAAAAAAAAAGCAAATGGGTGTTTCAACAAAAGTTGCTAAGAAGACTGGTCCAACTCGACACTTCTCCTTAAAAGCTATCAATATGGGTTGGTTTACTTCAATTCTATGAGACCTTTATTCACTCTGTTGAGACCTGTTGTTTCTCTCTATTGGAGTTTGTTCCTTTTTTCTTTGTTTGCGGTATTACTTTATTTGTTCATTTGTCTGCTATTCCTTGGTTTTCGCACGTACTTTTTATACTTATTTTTCCTGGTCTCTAATAGATTAATCTTACCTTTTCTCCAACTCATTTTTTGTTTGTTTGCTTGTTTGTTCCGGACCTCCACTCGACCTCAGCCTCCCCCTTCATGAAACATCAGGACAGTGCTGTCTTCACGGTGTGGCTCACCATTCTGCTGTCTGGTATCACAAAGGTTTCAAGCCTCCCATGACATCCAGGTCCCAGGTGGACAAGAGACAATGGAGTAGAAGTAGATGTACAAGATCAAGGTTCCTTGCTTCCCTTTCCACAGCCTTTAGTTTGCACCTGTCCTTCTTTTCTCAAGGTCGCTTTTTCCTAGAATTTATTGTTACATCATCAGCTTCTGGAATGATCCATTGCTTTCTTTATTTCCACTTCCCTACACACACACACACACACACACACACACACACAGAGCACACACTACATTTTTGTCTACACTTTCAAGTTTTGTAGAGCATTTCTCTAGAATGGTCTTTCCAACCACTATCAGTTTCCTTACGCACCATTAGATGACTTTGACTTCCACAGCACATTGACCAGTATAAATAATCTCTGCCCTGGGATCTTTTGTTGTTGTTATTTTCATATTTCTACAGAGTCGAGGGCAGGAAAAATACCAAAAGCAGAATGATTATTTTTAAAAGTAGAAGAGGAGAGGAGAGAAATACTAAATTCGTCAACATCCAGGGACTGCAGCATTGAGAGGGGTTGATGATACTCAGCTCGGGCATGTATGATTTACAGTTCTCTACAACATAATTTGGGAGCACTGGTTTTTTTTCCCTTGAGAAATGATGACAAGATATTGCCTTTAAAATGAACAGCTGAGAGGTTCAAGAGTCTGTTGACTCTGAGCAAAGAAGACCTGTGAATATACTAATGCTTTATTTGACCTTCCACTTTATTATCTTTTCTACCAGGTGACTTTATCTGGGACAAAACCAGGGTATCCCTGCACAGGAATTGATTGTTTCTTAATTTCTAATTGCCTCTCACACAGAATGCTTTGGTTACAAGTATACATTTTGTTCTTCTAGAATCTATTTCTGCTGCCTGGATAGGCTCAGAAAAAGTTACTGAAATAAATGCTCCTGGGCTTTGCTGTATTTTTTTTTTTTTGTAATTTTAGTGTCTTGGGCTAAATGCTAACATGTGACTTCTCATGGAAATCTCCAGGTGGACAGATACACAGTCTGCTTCCACATAGCCACGGGACATGGGAGGGTATTTTCTTCTTTACTTCATGGCTATAGCTCTACATGACTGAAAAAGCTAAATACCATCCTTTTATTTCTGCTATCAATAGGTTCATAGCACTTAGCCCTAGTTCCATTGTTTGGAAGACAAATGTTTTTTTTGTTTTTTTTTTTATGGTCAAGCTCAAATAAAATTTTATTTACAAAGGCAGGAAAAGAATGAGATTGGCAAAAACATATGGACTGCTAACAATGGACTGCTATGCAAAATATTCAAAGAACTCTTAAATCACAATGGTAAGAAAATGAACAACTAAGTTTTAAAAAAATGGCAAAAGACCTGAATAGTCACCCTTCCAAAGGAGATATATGCTTAGCAAATAAGCATATGAAAAGATGCTTTGTATTGCTTCATTAGGGAAATAAATGTTAAAACAATGAGATACTATGACACTCAGGAGAATGGCCAAAATCCAGATGATGCCAAAATGCTGATAAAGATGTAAAACCAGAGGAACTCTTACTCATTGCTGATAGGAATGCAAAGTGGTACGACCATCTGGGAAGAGTTTTTGACAGTTCCTTACAAAGCCAAGCATACTTAGTGGGGTGCGGTGGTATGACCTACAGTACCTGCTATCTGGGAAGCTGAGGCAGGAGGATCATTTGAGCCCAGTTCAAGGCCAGCCTGGGCAGACAAATGTTTTTAAAAGAATGTCTGAACAGAATCAGGTTCATTAAGAGAAAGCTACCCCTCTCAGATCTTATTTTGGAAGAGCCATTACTATTCTGGATTTCTCTGTAATCATCATTATTTTCATCATTGTCATCAGTAACAAAAATAACAGAAAACAAAAGAGTGATTCTTAACATGAAGAATTCTTGAGGTCCTTTAGGGAATGTGTGGAGGTAAAACTTTTTCAAAATAATACTGAAATAAAATTTCCTTTTTTCACTCTCATTTTCTGAAAAGTGAGCATGCAGTAGAGTTTTCCTGAGGCTGCACGGTGTGTGATTTCCTAGTAGACTGAATCCTGGGCCTGGGTGGAATTTGCAAAAAAAATCTACAAGGAGTGATCAGAATATACTGTGAGTATACACATTTTAAAAGTGTGCTACTGGGCTGGGGATATAGCTCAGTGGCATAGTGCCTGCCTGGCAAGCACAAGGACCTGAGTTCAATTCCTGGTACAAAAACAAAACAAAACAAAAATGTATTACTGTAAAAGACACTGCCATTAATTCTCCTCAAAATACTCCCTCTCACTTCAAACACACTCTCGTCATTCTTACTACTTTCTGAAGCAGCTTTGGGAGTGAATGCTGGTGCCATCTGATGGAAAACCAGGCTCATATAAACATTGAGGGTGTGTCCTCATCTACCTTATTCACTGGAACTAGCACCGTGTGAATTCTGGCTCTTCCTCAAAGTCAGAATGACCAGAAAAGGGAAACATTTTGAATTGATACAGGAAACATTTTGAATTGATACACTGAAGAAGCTACAATAGTGCAACCAAAGACACTGGTGAAAGAGGACTTCCAGAAAGGCTTCAGGCATTGACAGGAACAATGAGATAAGTGTGTTCAAAGTGAGGGGGAGGATTTGGAAGGCAATTCATGACAATGTATCCTTTACTGTGACAAACTGTGTAAAATTTAACCATGTGTCATATTTTTCACTCACCACCTCATACCATGGTATGACCAGTCTCACTAGTTATTTTGTTTGGGGAAAGTCTAATTATTTTTCATAAAAGACTATTTATGTAATTTAATTTGTTTAAACAAATTAGTAAATAAACTTTTTAATTTCTCAGTTTTAATTTTTAATATTATGACAAAAACAGAAGTAGGTGGGGTTATTAACTAATTTTATAGTGATGTAAAAAGGTCCAAAAAAACTGGAGAATTGGAACAAGAAGCCAAGCCCACCCTGCAAGTCAGCACCATGAAGGGCCACTGTGGGGGGAACCAGATGCCAGCCCTTTCCTGTGAGTTGGCGCCATTTGCAGACTGGAAGGGAGAGCAAGATGCCAACAAGAAGCCAAGCCCTCCCTGCGAGTCAGTGCCATGCACGGGTTGCTGAGGGGAGAACCAGATGCCAGCCCCTTCTGGGGCACAAGCTGGGAGACAAGAAGAGCCAAGGTGTCCGTTCCCACTCCCACCACCACCCTTAAGTGATTGGCTGATCCAGAGAAACACAGGCTATGGTGATAGCTATTGAGGTAAAATACAACTTAATGCTTGTGGTGTTCAGTGTTTCACTGACTTTGCAGGCCTAAAGCCGGCAGTCTGATTATCTCTTCAGAGGACAGCAACATGCAATGTAGCGTCTACGGGGGATCTCCTTCTGAAGGTGGTAGCCATTGTTAATTCCCTATTATCTTGTTTTGAAGTCTTGGATCTTTTTCATTGTTTTGTTTGGTTGGGTTTTATTCTATTTTGTCTTGTTTGACTTTATTATATCTGATGGCATGGGCAGCTATTTCAAAGATAACAAGATATATTATGGTAGCCATTTTGGATTTACTATTATCTTGTTTTGAAGTCCTTTATTGCATTCATTGTTGTATTTTTATTGGTCTTATTCTGCTCTGTTTTGTTTGATTTTACTATGTCTGAAGGTATGGGCAGCTATTTTGAAGTCAACAAGAGGCATTATGGTAATCATTGTTGATTTCCTATTATCTTGTTTTGAAGTTCTGTGTCACTTACACTGTTTTGTTTTGATTGGCTTTATTCTGTTTTATTTTGCTTGATTTTATTCTCTTTAAAATAAAAATTACAAAAAAAACCTCTGGAGAATTGTAAACATGATCACGTATTTACTGTTTGCAAGCATTATTCTAAGCACTTCACTTTTATTAACACATTTAATCCTCAGGCTATTACTAGAATATTTTTATCTTGATTCTATGGATGAGAATGTACTGAAAGAAGCATTGTATTGAATATTATAAATGCTCAGTTTCTTAAAGATGAATACATCTACAGTAATAAGTTTATATATGTACAAATTGGGATATACTATCCCTGCTGGGTGGAAATGGTATAAAAATTGTTAAATATTTAAAGATATTTTTACAGAATGCTCATCTGTGATCAGCATCAAACATATGTCCCAGGCATTCAAGTATCTCTAGTGACAGTCATGGGTCTCAAAGTAGAGTCAAAAGAATGAGGGGTGATTGGGTGCTCCTCATCTCTAAAGCTAACTCCTTCATAACATGGGATCTCAGTGGAGGTGTTAGAATTTTAATACTTTTCTCAGTTGCTATGTTTTGTAACTGCCAAATCCCCAACTCAGTTGACAAACACATTTACACAGGACATAAAAGATTGGAACCTATCATTCTTAAACAGTCATTTGATTGTAAAGCTGTAGTTAAAGCACCCTACCCCATGACATGAAGAAGTGTCTATTATTATATCCATGATCCTGAGTTCCCTTTCAGTATCATCCTCTAGGAGAGGGGAGATCATTTTTTCAGGGTGACTATTTTATATACCACTTAACCAGAAAGACCCAAAGGCAAGGTCGAAGACAACACAGCAATAAAGATATAAAGTAAAATAAAATTGGAAGTAATATGAACAAGTAAAATATGAGTGAGGGAAAACAGAGAGGAATGGTGTGGAAGGAATGAAGGAGAGGAATAGACTGGAGCCCAAAAGTCAAGGTGGGTTATAGAGAACCCTCTTCTGTCCTCATTGTGGTTCAGGAAGGTTTATAATTATAATCCCATGGAGAAGTTATTGGAATTCTAATCAGTTAATTCCAATCTACCACTTCCAGTGCAACCCATGGCGAGAATGAAAACACTGAGACATATATACAGTTGTGGGGAGCCAAGGAGTCCTAAGTCCAGCCAAGTTGGTGGCTCACCGGAACAAAGGCCTCGACCCAGAGCCCTTCCCAGGTTTTATTGACCCTCCATGAGGGGAATGGCTTGGGAATGAGTGGCAGTGAGAGTGGTGGGAAATACGTGACTGCTGTGACTACCATGAGCTGGGCTTGCTAGGAGGTCTGAGATCACCTCTGCGATATGCAGAGAACAAGAAATGCAGAGAGAGCAATCTGCATAACAACTGAGATAACAGTTAATAATTTGGGGTCGGTGCTTCTGTTCTGATGTACAGTCTTTTTTTTTATTTTAGAGATAGTAAAACCCAACAAAACAAAACAAAACAGAATAAATCCAATCAAAACACAGCAGTAAAATTGGTACAGAATATCAAAGCAGGGTAATGGGAAAACAACAATGGCTACTATAGTATATCTTGTTATCTTTTTTTGTGTGTGTGTGGCACCAGGGATTGAACTCACAACCTCGCGCTTGCCAGGAAGGCCCTTAGGCCACTGAGCTAAATCTCTGGCCCTATATCTTGTTATCTTCACAGTAGTCTTCCATTCCATCAGTTATAGCAAAATCAGACCAAAATAGAATAAAACCAATCAAAACAGAATATTGAGTAAGGCAAAAAAAACTAGTAAGAATAAAACAAAACAGTGAGAACATTATTAAACTTTAAAAACAAGACAGAACTCCCCCCATATTTACCATATTGCATACCGTTACCCTTCCTATACGTGCTCAGACTGTCAACCCCATGCCTGTAAATTCAACCTAACAATACAATCCTTTAAGTGCTTTTTGTACCTCAATTGCTATCAGCTCAGGCTGACCTCCAAACCAGCTGATGGCTTATGGGGTGAGAGGGTTTGGTGATTTTCAGCCTGCATGCCAGTAGGCTTACAGGAGACACTGACTTTTTCTCTCCCTGGGTCCCACATGGTCTGCACAGCTTAGCAGAAAGGCTGGCTAGTTGGATCCTTGATCGGCTCCTCCCAGTCCCAGCATGGCTGATTCTCTGGAGTTACTTGTACAGTCTTTTTGCTCTGGGAAGTCATAGCCTCTTTCTCAAGGCTCTGTCCCAGCCAACAGCATGGAGCATGGCTCTCTATCCTGCCCGGCTCAACTAAGTCGCTGGAAGGGATAACACTGACCTGTCGCTTTGCCTTAGAGATTATACATCAGTTCCTCAGCTAGCCCAATTTGTATTGCTAAAAGGCAACTGAAGGGTTAAGAAATAACCTAGCCAGCTCTGTACATAACAATACACAGAGATAGGGCCAAGTTTATCCAAAATAGAGGTAGTTGTTCCTCTTTTCAAGGAGAGTCAAGGAGAGTCACTTCCATGGTTCCCACAGTGGGTGAGAAATGTCCCACGAATATATCATTGTTATTATTTGTTTTGTTTATTCTTCCTGATGTTATAAATTTGCTTTGATTCTCAAACCCTTAGCAATGTTTGCTACTCATATAAATTCTTGAAGCTAAATGTGTACCTACATTCCAATCCTTAATAAAAGTGAAAGTACAGCCTTTACAAGACTTGCACACAAATACCATAGCTCCTCTATTTTTTGTGGACTAAAACTGAAGACAACTTAAATGATCATCACGAAGAAAACTTTCCCCTATGCAAGTAGTATTTCATGCTACCCAGCAATAGAAAAAAAATTGAACTGTTCATACTATAACGTAAATGAATCTAAAAATAATTATCATGAAGTTAAAAAAAACAGACAAAACCATGTGATTACATTAATATAAAATTCTAGAAAATGTAAATTGATGTGTAACAACAGAAAGTAGATCAGTACATAATTGATTTACAAAAACTGTCAAACTTTTTTTTGATTAATTTTACTGGTACATTTTAGGTATACATAATAATCACATTCATTAGAGGAAGTGTGTACCTGTATATGATATTCTTGATTCTTCTTTTTTCCCCAATTTTCTCTCCTCTCTTCAAGCACTCTTCCCCTCCTTATTTATAAAAGCTTTGTTTCCAGTCTTCCATTTTATTCTTTTCCTTTCCTTACTTTCCCCTCCCCCACCCCTTGTTACCCTTCCCATTTGAATATCCTCTTCCTATTTCCCGGTATCTATTATATATTTTGTTCTTTATTTATCCTTTCATTTTCTCCCACAAGAGAAACCATGTGATATTTAAACATGTGTGTTTGCTTTATTTCACTTAAGAGTATGGAGTATTTTTTTTCCTTCTTTTCTTTTCCTCTCCCCCCTCGCTAGTTCCCCTTTCTTTTGAATAATTTCTTCCTATTTCACAGTACCTTTTACACACTTTGGTCCTTATTTACACACTTGATATCTCATACCAGAGAAATGATGTGATATTTATATACATGTGTCCAATTTATTTTACTTAAAAATATGTTCTCAAGGTGCATCCATTTCCTTAGAAATGTCTCATGGCTGAGTAGTGCTCCATTCTTTATGGCTGAGTAGTACTCCACTGGATAAAAAAGAACTGGGCATTCTGGTTGTTACCAAGATTTAGCTATTATAAACTGTGCTGTTGTAAACATGGGTGTACATATATTGCTGTGGTATGGTGTTTTTAATTATTTTGGGAAAATACCCAGAAGGGGAATAGCTGAATCAAATGAGATCTCTGATCCTAGTCCTTTGAGGAATCTCTGCACTGATTTCCACAATGGTTGCACCAGTCTACATTCCCATCAATAGTGGAGAAGTGCTTCCCACATCCCTTCTGGCATTTTTTATTTGTAGATTTTTCTGTTGATAGTCATTCTTTCTGGGATGACATGGAATCTCACTATTGTCTTGATTTGCATTGCTTGAATGGCCTGTGATGTTGACCATTTTTTCATATATTTATTTGCTGTTTGTATTTCTTCCTCTGAAAAGTGTGTATTAACCTCAGATATCATTTTTGGATTGGGTCTTTAAGTTGAGGGGTCTGATTTTTTTAATTCTTTATGTGTTCTAGATATTAGTCCTTTGTCTGAGGGATATCTGGTCAAAATTTTTCCCACTCTGTGGGTTGTCTTCACTCTGTTGGTGATTTCTTTTGCTGTGCAAATTTTTTTTTAATAAAATGAGATCTGAGTTGTGATTTTTTGTACTATTTCCCATATGATTGGGGTCATGTTTATGAAATCTTTGCCTACATCTATGTCTTTAAGAGTTCTACCTATTAGAACTTAAAATGTTCTGTGCGATTACTTTTGGCACGCACACATGCACACACATAAAAATGTATGTGTTTAAGTGTGGGGTAGAGAAGTTCAAGGAGGGTTAAAAAATTTTAG
This sequence comes from Cuniculus paca, assembly GCA_004365215.1. NCBI lineage: Eukaryota > Metazoa > Chordata > Mammalia > Rodentia > Cuniculidae > Cuniculus > Cuniculus paca. The sequence goes on from RJWT010037817.1 coordinate 10,389, forward strand.
GGGTGATGAATGTGTTTATTATCTTGATTTTTCAAAAACTAGCACATGGTTGCAATACATAATACATTTATTGTGAGGAATTGAAATATATCCATATCCAACCTCAACCCTTTTTGTTTTCCCTTGCCTCTCTCCCATCTTCCTCGCCCCCCACCAATCCCATTTCCATCTCCACAAATTCTACCTCCCTGTTTCTTTCCATGGTTCTTATATTTTACTATTTAAATTATTTATACTTTATTGTAAAACAGAAACCATGGGACAGTTAAACTTCTGTTGTGATGATCATTCTATGGGATACGTATATCAAAATATATCAGACGATATTCTACTAAAATGTTGCACAAGACATACAAGTTTAAATATTTCCTGATTTCTCTTATATGAGAAACCCAGACTATAAATAAAGTAAGCAAAATTATAGATACATAAGTAAGAAGATAGATCTTTCAGAGAAGGGAAGGAGGCCAAGAGATCTAGAGGGGAAAGAGAGAAGATGGGTATGAAAAAATAATTAAATGTATCATGTACATGAACCAATTCCCCACAGTGAATGTAATCATTATGCACTGCAAACATATACTAATAAAAATAAAACTTGAAAACATATACCAGTATTTTAAATTAAATCTCAATAAAGCTGTCAAAAAATAAAATTTGTTAAATCCAATGGTATTGTCACATTGAGGAGTTTACCTCAAAAATACTACAAATTATTGTTTGGTTACTTACTCAAAAAGAATTCTTGCAAGCCTGTTACAGGGTGAGCACTGTGTTAGGTGTTACCTCCACATGGTGGTGAAGATTAAACACGTGAAAAACATGAGGTACCTATTCCCAACCAGCTTGAACATTTGTGATGGAATCAGATCTTCACCAAACCAGTCTTCAAGGAAATATCTAAGTTAGTAATAATGATAAATATTATAAAGGAAAACAGAGAACATGTCAGGCTGATCTATAATTCACTTTTTGAAGTACACTATGTTTTATAAAAAGTATTAGCAAAATTCTTTAGAATTATTTTATGATTAAATAGATCATGCCTTTCACCAGTTCTCCAGCAACACAAATTCCCCACTCATGGATTCTTGTTTTTGATTAATTTTTAATTAGGATGGATTTTTATTTTCAAATAGAAATTCCAGAGCATTCCAATTTCCTAGTTAGTAGCTATTTTTTTTTAAAAAAAATTGTTCAAAAAAGTTTGAAAAAGCATTCCAGAGACTGAAGCAGGAGGATTGCCATGAGTTTGAGGTCAACCTGGAGCAGTTTGCACTACAAAGTGAGACTCTGTCTCAAAAGGGGGAGGGGGCTTCCTTTGTTGTCTTAGAAATAAAAAACAATTCTTGGTTGGCTAAAGTTTGGGGAGATTTTATTAGTTTTTATTCAATTTTATACATATTTCTCCATGATGTACCATTTAATGCTTCAGAGGAAAAGTCTTTTTTTTATTATTATTTTAAAGAGAATAGAACAAAACAAGACAAAATAAAGCAAAAGAAAACAGAATAGAGTCAAACATAATATAGCATTTCAAAACAGAACACTGCAAGCTATACAGGTTTTCAAAACATAACAACAGATTAACAATGGTTACCCTAGTGTCTCTTGCTTTCTTCAAAATAGTTGTTCATACATTTACAGACAATAAACTCAAACAAAACATAGTAATATAAAACCAGATAAAACAAAAGAGCATTACAGGCCTTCAAGTTGGACAAGAAGCCAGCAATGGCTACCGTAATGTCCCATTTTTCAAAAGAGCTGTTCCTATCTTCTCACATATTGCATTCAAATAGTAGGAAAGGGTCTTAAACCAATCAAATCAAAGAATAAAAGCAACATTGGACTTCAGAACCTTTTCTCCATATTTATCGGGAATTTTGTATCTTATTGAGTCTTTCAGTTTCTTACACTAGGGAGACAATGCGGTGTTTACACATGTGTGTTTCATTTATTTCACTTATGAGTATGGTCTCAAGTCGCATCCATTTACCTATAAAAGCCTCCACGTGATCATTTTTTATCGCTGAATAGTACTCCATTGTATAAAAGTACCACATCTTTTATCCATTCCTCGATTGATGGGCATTTGGGTTGTTTCCAAGATTTGGCTATTACAAATTGTGCTGCTATAAACATAGGTGCACATACATCACTGTGGTAAGATGATTTCACTTCTTCTGGGAATATGCCCAGAAGCGGAATAGCTGGATCAAATGGGACTTCCAGTCCTAGGTTTTTGAGGAACCTCCAGACTGACCTCCACAGTGGTTGAACCAGTCTGCACTCCCAACCTACAGTGGAGAAGGGTTCCTTTTTCCCCACAGCCTCTCCAGCATTTATTGTTGGTGGTTTTCTTAATCCTGGCCATTCTTTCTGGAATGAGATGAAATCTCAGAGTTGTTTTAATTTGCATTTCTCTAATGACCAATGATGCTGAACATTTTTTCATGTATTTATTTGCCATTCGTATTTGTTCAGCTGAGAAGTGTGTTTTCATCTCAGATGCCCATTTCTGGATTGGTTCTTTGAATTTCGAGGGCCTCATATTTTTTAATTCTTTATATGTTCTAGATAGAAGACCTTTGTCTGAAGGG
>RJWT010037818.1:0-12983 GCA_004365215.1 Cuniculus paca
CCGATAGGCTCAGGAGAAATGGGACTCTGTGGTGGGAAGAGAAAGAGAATGAGGCGTGGAGCCCAGGTCTAACAAGGGGCTCACCTAGAAACTTAACTATGACCAGCTTTATGGCCCTGGGGCTCAGTTGCAGACAGGGATTGAAGAAGAATCTATCAGGGATCAGGGTACTCACCGACATGAGGAATGCCATCCGGCCAGAGGTTCCCCCTCCACTCAGCACTACCAGCCCCCCATCAGGTTCCTGAGGAGAGAAGTTGCCTAGGTCACCATGGCAACTCAAGTCAAAGGAAGTATGTTGTTTGTTAATAGTGGAAGAGAACTTAAAGGGCTTCCTGTATCCTTCCTCTCATCACAAAGTTGAATAAAACATAGGCTAACTGATACAGCAAAAAGAACACTGGATTGGAGAAAGAAAATGGAGTTTGACTCCCATCTCTGGTTTAACTGCTTATCAATCCCTTGCTTACTCTGGAAGGGACTGATAGCAACTTTGTCATCTAAATAAAAATTTAAAACTAAAAGCACTATCCAGCAATTATTAGTTGGGTTCATTTCAGAAAGCTACTATGATTTTCCTCAGTCTTTGTTTTCTTGTGTGAAAAAAAAAATCCAGAGACAATGATGTCAACTTCACAGGATTGTGTGAAGGTAACAGGCGTGGAAGTCAATTCTAAAGTATTACTTAATTAATATGATAATTATTACTGGTTAATAAGATGACAATAAGGATCTAAAAAGGACTGGGAGAATGGAGAACTAAGATCCACAAAAGTGAAAAATAGTAACCAAACAAGAGAAAGTAGAGGGAAATAGGAATTTAGGCAGAGGGTAGGGGGGCTTAGTACCTTCAGCACTTCCTGTACTTTCCCAGCCACTTGCATCATGGTGGTCAGAACCGATTCGCTGTATAGTCGCTGTGGGGAAGAGGCAGGAATCAGAAGCCAAGAAAAAGAGGGTAGTAAATTGGAATGGGAGGAGAAAGGGTTTTCAGGATCTCCAAATCAGAAAAGATGTCTGGAAGGGCACAGGTTGAGATGGAGATGGAAAGGCATTTTCTTTTTGGTGTCCAAAGGATGGGTCTGGGTTACCTGGTATGCAGGCATGGCTTGCCCCTCCTCCTGGAAGATCTCAGCATCACACTGCCCTAGTAACTCAACAATTTTCTCAGCATTTGCCTTGTCTAAGTCCCGGGTCAGTGGATTTGACTTCTCTGTGATTGGCACAGCTGCCTCGTACCCAGACAACTAGAGAAAGGGGGAGAAAAAGACAGGAACAAGAAGCCAAAGGCTCATTTGTGTCTGCTGAACTGGGGGTGGGAGTGGCAGCCAGCATAGCATTTGAACTGTCTCTTATACACACACACACACACACACACACACACACACACAAACACACTACCAGGCACTTAGCCTACACTTGGTGCTTTGGGCCTATTAGGGAAGGAAGATAGGAGGGAAGGCAGGAAGGAAGATGGTGTGAGCAGAAAGCCAGGGAGGAGGTAAGTCCAGGTGAAAAAACAATTCCAGGAATCAGTGCAGAAGACCAAAATCAAGAGGGGTCTCACCTCCCACTCGCCAGGCTCCGGGGTCTCAATCACATGTTGAAACCGTTTTGTGCCTGGCATGGTCCCCTGTTGCAGTCACACCGTCCTGCCTGCCTGTTTAGCCACACAAACCCCTCCGGTCACAATGACTCTGCTTCCAGCTGGCAGAGCCTTATCTGAACCACAGAGATGATTAACCTAAGAACACTGGTCTCTCCGAGCACCATCCCCTGCACCTCTTCCTGGACCCTCCTTTCCTGGTCACTAGGCCACCAGCCATCTGGGGAGCTCCGGGTCCTCTTTGCCTGCACCTCAACTTGCCAATCTCTGCTTTCTCCCTGAAGGGAAAGACTGGAGGCCCAGTGCTCTTGTGCTGTGCCCTCATCTCTAGAAAACCTTGAGCCCAGAGGGCAGCACAGCACCTGGGCTAGAGAGAATCCCTGGGCAAGTATGTTCTGAGACCTGGATGCCCTCGGAGGCCAGAGATCAGGGTCCTGGGGTCAGCAGAAGTCAGATGATCTGGGTCATGGCTTGATCACATGCTCAGCACACAGTGTCCTTCCCTGGCCCACTGGCCCATTTTACCTTCTCTTCTCAGAAGGAAAGGCAACAGGAGTTTCAGAGCCCCATGTGTGCAAGCACTAAACTGGGTATCAGAGGAGAAAAAAAGCCACAGAAATAGAAATGCTGCAATGAACATGAGAAGCAAGTAATCTGCCCTAAATACAACGTTAGCCATTGTTTATTACACTGAGCTGTGTATTTTTCTTTTCTTTTCTTTTCTTCTTTTTTCTCATTTGGTTTTTTTGAGGCAGGGTCTCGCTATGTAGCCCAGGTGGGCCTCGAACCCATGGTGATCTTCTTGCCTCGGCCTCCAGAGTGCTGAGATTACACGTGATCTGTGCACTTTTCATCTACAGTATCTCATCATACACTATATCTCAACGTATGTAACAGTATCTCAACACTGGGAAGTCAATATCGACACCCCCATTTTACAGACAGTGAAACAGACTCAGAAAAGTTATTGAACAAGATCATACAGCTGGCCGAACTAAGACACCCAAATTCTCCAGATTTTATAATCAGCCAAAGCGTGAAATAATTTAAGGATTTATACGCTTATTGAATGAATGAATTAGCAAGTTGGTGTCAACCACTAACAAACAATATGGTAAGATTTATAAAGGTCTTCCAAATTGTCTCATTTGATCCTCTCCACCACACTGAGAGGTTTCATTCATACACTCTGCTTCACAGGTGGGAGACCCGAGGTGCAGATTAAGCAAATTTTCCTAAATCCACACAGTAAGTGTTGGAGTGGGGGTAGGGGGACGAGGACGCCGCCGCCATGTGTATTTGCTCTTGAATTCTTCCCTCTAAGCCCAGCACTAGCCGACGCTTTATCTCCAGTTCTTAACATAATGCCAGACAACACAGGGGCTGCTCACTAAATTTTTACTGAATAAATGCAACGATGAATGAGAAAACGAACGGAATCAAATCAGATTATGAATGGGAAAGACTTAAAAACTGACGCAGCCTACAAGTATGAGATCGGTAAAACAATGATTCTCTGGACCCCTAGTCTCCTCTGCTCTCAGCCCCCTCCCACACCGGAGGTGGAATTCCACCTCCCAACTTGGCTAATTCCATCCCGGGAAGGAGGGGCTCTGCCCAGGCCGAGACCCCGCACCCGCGCCCCGGCTCGCGCCCTGCGGCGCAGCGGCTGGAGCAGGAGCGCGGAGCGAGGGGCGCGGCCGGCGCCGCCATGGAGGGTCGTGGGAGGAGCCCCGCGAGCCCCGGGCTGGGGGGGCGGCGGGGGATGACGGCGGCGAGGGCCCCGGCGGGCGGGGCGGGGCGGCCCGCACGTCCCGGTCGGGCTGCGGCTGAGCGCGCGGGGCCGGCTCTGCGGAAGGCGGCGGCCGGCTGGCCGGGACGGTCACATCCCGCTGCAGGGCCGCTCAGACAGCCGCACTGCCCTCCGCACTGGGGACCGAGGCCAGCGGCCAGGCCGCGCCTGCGACGCCCCCTGCTCGGGCCCAGACGCCCGCGATTGGGGGCCCCGCAGACCCGCCGCCCGCGCGCACCCCGCTCTGCCTTCGGCCCGCACCTCGGCCCGCGCCGCCTGCCTCGCCGGCCCGCGCCGGAATGGGGTAGGGACAGCGCCTCAGAGCTGGGCGATGGGCCGCCCCCTGGGCGCCGAGCAGCCCCCAGAGGCCTGACCGGCAGCGAAGACCGGCGGAGGTGGGTGTGCGCCTGGGGAGCTCGCGCTGGGGGCGCCGGGGTTCTGCGGGGGTGGGGAAGACTTGGGGAAAACAGGGGCTGCTGTGGACCTCGGGGAGCCTGGGAGAGCTGTTGTCCACCGTGGCACCGCCTGACCCCCACAACTCTCCTCTCCTCCAGGACTTCCGCCTGGATGTCAAGCGCATGCCTCAGTGCCCCGCGGCGGACTCGGTGGGACCATGGCTTCGCTAATGTCCCTCTCCCCATATCTGAGCCCCACGGTCCTCCTGCTGGTCAGTTGTGACCTGGGCTTCCTGAGAGCAGGTGAGTGATGAGGAATGAGGGTGTTGGTCAACCAGAGGTGGTTTGTGGGGTGAAACCTGTTAACATCTTGGCACCCACAGACCGACCTCCCTCTCCTGTGAATGTGACGGTCACTCACCTCAGAGCCAACTCTGCTACTGTGTCCTGGGATGTCCCAGAAGGCAACATCGTCATTGGCTACTCCATTTCCCAGCAAGTATGAATCACCCTTTTGCTTCCCCAACCTGTGTCCTTGGATCTCTGAAAAGTCCTTTGGTTACCTCCACCCTCTTTCTAAACTCTCCTCCCGGAGCTGGGGGCACCTGGGAGCTGGTGTGCGACGCCCAGGCTGCCCTTGTCATCCTGCTCCCTTGGAGTGCTGGGCTATAGCCTGGGCTGAGGCTGTCCCCTCCCCTCATCTCCCTGCAGCGACAGAATGGCCCCGGGCAACGTGTGATCCGGGAGGTGAACACCACCACTAGGGCCTGTGCCCTCTGGGGTCTGGCTGAAGACAGCGACTACACAGTTCAGGTCAGGAGCATCGGTCTTCGGGGCGAAAGTCCCCCGGGGCCCCGGGTGCACTTCCGAACTCTCAAGGGCTCTGACCGGCTGCCCTCCAACAGCTCCAGCCCAGGTGAGGGCCTGTGCTAGTGGATTCACTGGCTTTTATTCTTATTTACCTCCCCAAAGCAAGCAGCAGTCTAGCTTAGATAAATAGATGATTTCATTCATTGTACTGCCAGGAAAGGAAGGAAGAGCAGGTGGGCAGGGACCCATTATAGACAGACTGCTAATGAATCCTTTGGGGGAAGGGCTTTGATGTTTCCTTTTACCCAGCCTCACATCACATCCTGCGAGAGCAAGTGCTGCAGGCCTCCTACCTTTTGGCCTCTAACTACCTTTCTACCAAAGACTTCCTCCCAGAGAGGAGCTACCCTAGGACTCCAGGGTCAACGCTAACAGTTCCAGCCCTACTCTAACCCCGACATCTCTCTTCTGTATGTGACACAGCTTTCAGCGGGTCCTCTGTGACTCAGAGTCTGTTTTCTCTCTTGTCAGGGGACATCACAGTGGAGGGTCTGGATGGAGAGCAGCCACTGCAGACTGGGGAAGTGGTCATCATTGTGGTGGTGTTGCTCATGTGGGCTGGTGAGCAGCTGGATGGGGGACCAAGGTCTTGGGGAGGGGGCTCAATGAAGGTGGGAGGTGGCAAAGGTCCATCAGGAAAAAAGGGGGGAACATGAAATGGGGAGTTATTTGGGTGGGTGCATGGGGGTCGGGAGGCTGGTGAGAGCCCAGAAGTAAAGATTGCACGAGCACCCAGAATTCAAGGATTTTTTTCTTGGATTTTCTAGGAGTTGTGTGGGTATCTCATTACTCTTCAAAGCTGTGAGTGAAGAGGTTGAGATGGGGCTCAGATCGTGTTGCTGTGTTTCAGCTGTAATTGGGCTGTTCTGCCGTCAGTATGACATCATCAAGGACAATGACTCCAACAACAACCCCAAGGAGAAGGGGAAGGGGCCGGAGCAGAGTCCTCAGGGAAGGCCAGTAGGGACAAGACAGGTGATGTGGGAACCTGCGAGGGTGGGAGGGTGATGTGGGCTGGAGGACCACTCAAGGAAAGTGAGAGACTAGAGAGGGGTGGGCAGAGGGGGAGAAAGACCTGAAATGGAGGAGCCCCAGGAGAAAGGGTAGCACTTACTACTTTGCTCAAATTAGAGACCCAGGCAATTCTCTTTCACAGAAAAAGTCACCATCTATCAACACCATCGATGTTTGAGTGAACTGCGTTTGAGTGAAAAAAAAAAAAAAAACAAACAACAACCAGGAGACAGCTGCACTAACAACATGGGGATGGGGATGGGGTCAGGGAGAGCCTAAGATGGTGATCTGCCCAAGATTCCCAGAGGGTAATGCACTTCCACGATCTCAGGCTGGTACCCATCCTCTTTCCACTGTGAGTAGGGCCAAAAGGTAGGTCTGTTCCAGTCTGTATCCCTGGACCTGGAGAGTGGGTATCAGATGGAACATCTCTTCCCATCGCCTGGATCCAAGGGAGAGTTACATGTTTAACCCTGTCCCATTAGGTCCCAAATAGGGGCCCCATTTCACCTACATCAGGACACTTGGCATCCCCCAATACCCTGACATCTTGCCTCTGGGCCTCAGAGAGGGGTGTTTTTATGGGTACTCACCCTCCCCTAGGAAAAAAGGAATCACCTGGGCCTAAAGGCAGATGTTACACTGCACTACTCCAATGTCTTCCATGGAGCCTCCGGTGCTCCCCTTCACTTGGTAGCCCTCCAGCTGCTGGTGATCTCACCCCTTGGACATTTTTCCAATAAAAGTTCTTGAGCAAACTGGAGCAGATTGTATGGTACACTGTGTGGTATGCTGAAGACATCTTCCCCACCCATCTCTCACCTGACGCTCCGTGGCCCCCTCATATGATTAGCAACTTGAGAGTTTCAGTCTCATTGGAAATGTTTACTTCAGTTCTTCCGCCTGAAATGGGTGAGAAGGGAGCAGGAAGAACGGGCAGAGAAGACTACAGCCCTAGTTTCTATTTTGTTGGGTGTAAGGGGTGGGGGAACAGAAGAGAAAGGTATGAATTCTTCCTGTGCTGGTGGGAACTGTTATGTCACATGAGAGGGCCAGTGGTTTATTTTCACTGCTTCGATCACTAGCCAAACTCCTCACCATTCATTCTTCTGACTCTTCCATCAGCCGTGGGCAGATGGTCCAGTAAGGCCTGAGCGCTGTCTCGGGAGTAATCAATGAGCAGCTGCACTAATGGAATCCTCAATGCAACACACCACTAACCTGTGTGTTCCCGTGACAATTCTTCCTGCCTTTGTGTTCCTTTTCATCTCCATCTCTTGTCTCTGTTCATAAAATCAATAATAATTGTAATGCAGAACTGAGTTTATAATCATCCTCTACCACTATCCAGAGGAAGATTCTGGCAATAAAATTAAGGAGTTGGAATAAAGGAACTATAATTTGGGCTCTAGGACCTATTTGTTTCCTGTGAAAACAGGAGCTGTCCTTCACTTTTTCCTAATTTCCAAGGGAAAATTGGTGACAGTTACAGCTGTTGACACGCCCCTATGTGGTGAGAAGCTTCTGGACCTAGAATCTGCGAGAGTCACAGGTCTTCCCAACCTCAGATGTTCCAGGGAGACTTATGAATAACACCTTTCCTGTGTTTCAATCTCTCTGGTACGTGACAAGAAATATACTTTCCAAAAAGAAATTACACCAAAAATTCTGAAGGGGACCCCAATCCAAAGAAAGATCAAAAAGTCGGTATCCTTTTTTATTTGATCAAGCACCAACCCCAGGTATTGAAAAGACTTAACTATCTCTCAAGCTAGTCATGCTATGGTCTGCCCTGATCCCTGACCCATAAAAGCATCGCAACTAAGCAGCAATCTTTAACTTACCATTACTCAATGTCCAAGTAGGGGGTACCTTACCTTTCCCTGACCATTGCATCCAAAACATTTCTCTCTTGGGCCCTGGAAACGATCACTTCTTGGGACAGGAGCGTGTTATGGGCTATAGCAGCCTGGTATGGAGACTGCTAGCTAAGATTCAGAAAGAATATAAAAAGTATTTAAATCTACCAGCTCTGGGGTTAAATCCCAGTTCCACCCTTTACAGTCTCTTTACTTGAGCAAGTGGTCTCTCTGATCCTGAGTCTCTCGTTATGTAAATTGGAAGTAATAATAATAATTCTCCCTTTCAAAAGGCAATTAAACAACATAATATATGATCATTTGCCATTGAACCAGGCAGACACATACTGAATATTCGCTGTAAACGATCAGTATTAGCCTTGTGATTCCACGCAAGTCATATAACTTATTTGGGTTCGAGACTGTCAATTGCTTTTGCCTGTCATAGCAACGGCTGTGTTTTCCTCTCAGAGTTTCAGGAATAAATGCACTCAGCAACGCTAACGTCGGTATCTCAACCGGCAAAAAAGACGAAGGTTACATAGTAGCCAAACTTTGCCTAAGACTTTTGTGGGCGTGGCTTGGGCTTGGGTTTGCATACAACGACGGGATTGGTCGAGGGGAGGATTCATCAAACGTCCCATGGTCCCGCCCTAGTTCTCACTGCGCTTGCGCACGTTCTGTTTGCTTCGCCGCGAACCCAAGACGTGACCTTGCGTCGTGTGTTGCGCTCAGGTCGCGTTTGCGTCAGCTGCTGTCGCGGTGACTGCTTGGCGGGTTGTCCGGGTAACCGCGGGAAGTGTCGCTGTCTGGTAGCATCTGAAAGACAGGTGTGCGTCATGCAGCTGAAGCACCTGAGGACCCTGCTGAGCCCTCAGGTGAGGAGTTGCGCACCTCTTCCTTCTCCGGCCGCCGTATGAAAAGTGAGGAACTGAAGTTTAAAATGCTGGGCGCCCAATGTGTGCAGAAGAACTTCAAGGATGTAGCGGTGATCCTTACTCTGCCCCGTTGATTGAGCTTTCAGTAGGCAATGTAGATTATTGATGACCATAGCTTTCAGGTATCAGTTAGGTGCCAGGTCCTGTGCTGCTGCTCTGAGGGTTCTGAAACCACTGGCATGCCTGCCCATGACTTCCGGAGACTCGGTCCAAAGGGAGAGGCTCACTTGGGACCAGGGGATATGAATCTACACTGCATGAATTAAACACTTTAGGTGCAATCCTTAAAAAGAAGGGGCGGGAAACTGAACCTTCATGCTAATGAAGATTTGTTGCCTGAGATTCGCTAGGGGAGAAACTCAAACATGGTGAAGAAAGGGTGGATTTTGGAGTTGAGAACAGACTTCAAATTCTAGTTCACTAAATAACCTGATAGCTCTGACGTTAGCCTTTATCACACAGTCTCTTTCAGCACACTGGAAGATGGAAGTAATAACAATAGCAACTTTAGAGGACTTGGGAGAGAGAGTTCAATGAGGTAGTATACACAAAAGACCACTATAAACTCGAAAGCATTGTGAAAAGTGATAGACAAGAGGGAGGGACATTCAAAATTAAAAGGAGCTGGGGGTGGTGGCACACACCTGTAATCCCAGCCCTCATGAGGCTGAGGCTGGAGAATCGCTGTGAGTTTGAAGCCAGCCTATGTTATGTATATAGTAAGTTCAAGACTCGCCTCAACTACACAGCAATACCTTGTCTCAAAAAAACAAAATAAAACAAAGTGAAAGAATAGGTTAACACAAAGCCAATAAGAGTATCTGCATAGTTGAGTGCGTACTATATAGCAGGGCAGCATAAACTAAAGACATTAGGATTGTGATTTATAGAATCAAACATACACAGTTAAAATCTTAGTTCTGCCACCTACAAACAGTATATAAACATGGGCACATTGCTTAACCTTTCCATGCTCCAGTTTCCCCATCCGTGAAAGGGGAATTATAATAATAGCATCAGCCTCGAATTATGAGGTAAAGTGAGATAATGGATGTCAAGCACTTACCAAAATGCCTACCATATGGCAGTGCTTGTTAAAGGTTAGTTGCTGTATTCTATTCCCTATCTCAGTTCATTCTCATGACAGTCCAGTGTAATATATATTGTAGAAAAAGGAGAATCAGTTGATTATAGGACTCAGGAAGGCTTCATGAAGGATGTAGCATTTGGAGAATAAAGGAAATTTGAACAAAAGAGAGTTGTGCTCCTTTTTCAGTAAGTTGCCCCTGCTTCTGTAATTTAAAAATTCCTTTGCTGCCGGGCCTGCTGGCGCACACCTGCAGCCCCAGCACTCAGAAGGCTGAGACAGGAGGATCATTTCATGTTCAAGACCAGCTTAGGCTACAAAGTGAGCTCAAGGCCAGCCTGAATGGCATAGCGAGACCCTGTCTCAGACAGACAAGGGCTGGGGATTTAACTCAATGGCTTAAGTGCCTGCCTGGCAAGCGCAAGGTCATGAGTTCGATCCCTGGTGCCGAAAAAAAAATTCCTTTGCTGTAATGGAAAAATTGAAAATGGAATCCTCATTCAATCTCTCAAAGTAAAATGATGTCATGGTGCTGGTAGGGCCAGAAGCCCAGGAATGGACATAGCCAGGAAGCAGGATGATCAGCCAAGGTTGATGGGGAGCCCTCAACCCTTCTAACCCAATGTAATGAAATTAGAGGATGACAGTTGTGGTAAGGTTATTATCTGGCTCTAGTTTGAGGTTTTGGTGAAAAGAGCCTTTTGATTTTGGAGATAGGTGGATTCAGAGTGAAAAGTGACAATGTTTTAAACCAGAAATATAAATCCCAGTTAATCAATCAAACAGTGTAGAAGCTAAATTTATAAATTTCTAGTAGGGGAACTTTTAGTGTCAGAACCATAACTGACCAAAGCTAGTGTTGGGAGGGACAGACATGATTAGAATAATTCACTGGGGTAATGATTACTTCTAACTTGTGTTTATGTGACTAGTTAAGGTGGGGAGGCATGACATTTTTTATCGTAAATCTCTGTTTTAATTATTTTGCTCCTCATTCCAAATTTTTCACTATTTCTTTCCTTCTAATTAAGCCAAACTCCTTAGCCTGACTTAAGAGCTCCTTACTGAGGTGTCCCCAGTCTGATCTCCTCTATTCTATTATATATTTATGAGGTAGTTTCAGCAAGAGTAAACTACTGTTTCTTGACTAAACCTTGTTTTTGGTCATGCTATTCATTCAGTCACAGGTAATTCCCCACTCAACTGCATTCATTCTTCAAAGCTTAATTTTATTATCTCAGACTTCTCCAAATTATCATACCACTTTGTATTTTTTTTTTAGACAGAGTCTCACTATATAGTCCAGGCTGGCCTTGAACTTGTGGTGATCCTCCTATCTCTGCCTCCTGAGTGCTAGGATTACATACATGCACCATCACACCTGACTGTATTTCTCTTTGTTAAAAAGAATTATTAGTACATGTTTACATTATATAATATGTACATTCTTCATGGAGAACTGGTATCTACACATCACATTTTAATCCTTTTTACTTCCTCTCCTCTTCCCATCCCTGCATGTATTTCTGTTTATGTCTTTTCCTATTTTGTACCATCTTACAAGATCATAGGACAGGACCTATCTTTTTCTCTTTGTGTTTCAGCCCCTGGCCAACTACTTTTCTCAGTAAACTGTTCAGAAATATATTAACTGAATGAATAGCTAATGACTAAAACTTGCTAGAACAACTGGATTCATGTCAGCAGCAAAGCTGAGATGTAAGGGACCAAGGAGACCACTGCAAAGATGCACTGCTGTGGTTGAATTAGTGCATTTACTGTGAGCCTCTAAAATCACACTGTTCTCAGTCCAGGTTTTGATAGCTTTGAAGTCCAGGGTGGAGCACAAGAATCTTTTTCTGTTGTTTTTTTGAAGGACTGTGATGGGGAGAAAATGGATCAAAGTTGCAAAGCTGGACATGCTTTTGGCATTCTAGACCAGCACTGGGATTTATTTTACCCATTCGCTTCTGCAGGATGGAGCTGCCAAGGTAACCTGCATGGCCTGGTCCCACAACAATGCCAAATTTGCTGTCTGCACAGTGGACCGAGTAGTGTTGCTGTATGATGAACACGGGGAGCGGAGAGATAAATTCTCCACCAAACCAGCTGACATGAAGGTGAAGAGTCCTCAGGTGTACCTTAACCTGTTGATGAGATCTTAAAAATGTTGAAAATGTCTTAAACCACCTTCTAGCGATGGGCACAAGAAATGGCCTACCCTTCCTTTTCTCAGTATAAATCTCTTTTTATACATGCACCTTTTCTTCTTTTTCCTTTCATGGATATTCATTGTCTCTCTCTTTCTTTTTCTTTTTCTTTTTCTTTTTCTTTTTACTTTCAGTATGGCAGGAAGAGCTATATGGTAAAGGGCATGGCTTTTTCTCCAGATTCTACTAAAATTGCCATAGGACAGACTGATAACATCATCTATGTCTACAAGATTGGAGAAGATTGGTGAGGACAGAGATTGGGGGATGAGATGACCCCATCAAGAAGGGGAAGCATGAGAAATGCCTCAGTATGGGAGGAATAAAAAGGATGGGGAGTTGAGCTCCAGGATGGAAGGCAATAAGCTTTCTGGAATCTGTTGCTGTTGCCTCCAGGCCTTTACCTGTCCCAGGTGTTCTGCAGTCCCATCCCTGGAGGAAATCAGTAATGTCAGCAGAGGCCCCAGTCTGATGTTGTATCTTTGTTTCGTTCCTGAGCTGCTCTGGTGCCCTGTCATGCTTCCTTCCAGGGTGCCTGGGGCGGGGCGGGGGGGGCAGGTAGGAGATACTTGTGGACCAGGAAAGGTATCTGATCTTTCTTCTCCTTCCTCAGCATCCCTTTTGGCAGTTTATTTAATGTGCTTTCCTTCCTTTTATTTGGCAGGGGTGACAAGAAAGTCATCTGCAACAAGTTCATCCAGACGGTAAAGTTTAAACCAGTCCCCGAGAGCTTAAGATAAGCAAACATATCAATATATCCACTTTTAATGCAACCAGGAATTGCATTTTCTAACATCTGAACCTGACTTTTCCTACTGCCAGGATGGTATTGCCTAGATACCCATGGTTACCTGCTTTCCTGCTAGCAGCTCAGTTGTGTCCCCTCCTTTCCTTCCCTGCAGAAGACTGGGGTAGTAGTGTGTGGTGGGTGTCCAGATTGTTGTAAATGTGCTGACCCACATACACAGGATCCTCGCCAACATTTCTTTCATACAGAGTGCTGTTACTTGTCTGCAGTGGCCTGCAGAGTACATCATTGTCTTTGGACTGGCTGAAGGCAAGGTAAAGAAGGAAAGAGAAACACAGGAGAGGTGGTGGGTAGGGGTAATGGGTCTGAAAAGAGGAGGATAGTTCCTCTTCTCCCTTAGAGCCAAGTTGCATACTAGGAATAATAGACAGGGACCAGTTTTGTGTGTTTGGGTTTTCGTTTTT
>RJWT010037819.1:0-12982 GCA_004365215.1 Cuniculus paca
AAGTGTGCACAAGTGGCCAGGGCTGCTCCCTGGGTTTTCCCCTAAGTTCAGCTGGGGTTTAACATGAAGCTACCCCCTGAAGTATCTTGTGAGTTTGGTGTTGAATGGGGCTTCAGGTGTGGGTGTCTCCCTGGCCTCATGAGTGCCGCCACCAAGTGGTTGGTAGAAACCTAATAGATGGTGAGTCTCAGCTGCCAGGAGGATAAATGTTCTAGCTAATTACTAAAAGTAAGATTTTCCTCATTAGATCAGTGAACGCTTACACTCACATTCACTGGCAGTAATTGATAGACTGCAGAACATGAGGCTGCAGGTCCTTGATTTTCCTCCTCCTTCTTGACCATTCCTGGAGGAGTCCACTGTGCTCCTCTCCGACAGCAGGCAAGGCCTCCCTTCTTCCTGTTTCACAGGCCCTGGAAGCGTTTTGTTGCTCCAGGCCTCTCCTTAGGGACTTGATCTTCCCAGGGAAGACAGCAGCTGCTGCTCCAACTCTCTCTTCCAGCCTCATGTATTTGAGAGCTTTTCGGATTTTCTCCCAACACCTTGAGGATGAATCTTATGTGTACTCTGTCATAAATTACAGTTTGTTCCTTTTTGATCTTGCCTGGAAGAGTAAATGGCATTCTCTGTCTACTAAGTGAATAATCATAAGATAGATTCTCAGCTCTCTGGCAAGTTCTTCTAGAAATGGTTTTAACTTTGGTCATGTAAACTTGCAGTTGTCCCTTCAAACAATCATGTCAAGGTGGCTTCATGCATACCTGCGTGGTCCCTGCCATATTTTCCTCTGGAGAGGAGCTGCACTGGTTGGGTTCTCTGGCAGGTCCTGTCACCCCACTTCCCATGCCTCTGGGTGGGACATCTTCTGAAAGGTGATGCAATCTTTGACCATCCCCCAGCCCCAAGTTCATAGACATCTACTGGAAAAAATATCTCAAGGTGACAGTTTTGAAAGGTGGGTGAAAGGCAGGGAAGAATTTGACTGTCAGGACATAACCTATTAAGCAGTATCTGAATTAGATCAGATCCTGTCTCCTGGGTCTTGTGAATGCCTACGTGTAAGACAGAATGACATTTTGTGTTGTTTCTGATTGTGAGGCTGGAGGCAGGACTGGGAGGCCAGCTTGGAGGTAGGATGGCTCTAGCATGGTTGTGGATGGATGCGCACGTGGTTCTTGCTGGCTTGATCATTCGAATATAAGTGGAGTTGTGGTGTAGAAAGGGTGGAAGCCTTTGGGATGTATGGTAGGCTGATACCTGGAATCCATAAATGTTCCCTTATATGGCAAAAAAGATGTTGCAGTTGTGATTGAGGATCTTGAGGATGGAGATATTATCCAGGGTTATACAATCACAACAGTTCTTATAAGAGGCACACAGGACAAGACAGAGCAGAGGAAGTAGAATATGCTGCCACAGAAACCAGAAATTGAAGTAAGATGACCAGGAGCCAAGGAATGTTGGCAACCTCTAGAAGCTGGAAAAGGCAAAGGATGGATTCTGCCCTGGAGTCTTCAGAAATAACTGGCCCTGGTGAAAACTTGATCTTAGTCCTGTAAAAACTCTTTTCAGATTTCTGACCTCTAGAGCTGTAAGAGTATATGTTGTTTTTAAGACACAAAATTTATGGTAATTTATAGGAGCAAGCAGCAACTAAGTGGGTCAGGAATATACTTTAAATCTTGACCTCTTCCCTATGGTCAGTAGGCATCTTTCTCCTTTGCTCATAACCCAGGTGCAATCCCAAGTACTTGACTACAGAGCAGGCATGAGGAAAAGAGATGTGCTGGTGGCCTACCCAGTTTTCTTTTCACAACATCCTTCTGCCCAGTCCACATCAGTCTCACCATCCACTTCCCCCAGTGACTCATGGTGTTGCAATAGTCCTTGTCAGTCATGGGCAGTGAGGATCCATTCACAGGGACACTGCCCTAAGTCAGGACCCAGAGATCTTGGTTCACAGGTGAATCAGCTCACAGTAGTCCTAACTCTGACATGGCCCATAATTCCCTTTAGGTCACCCTGCTTTTGGCTGATCTCGGTGAGTTGTAGCTTGGATGTCCACAAAGATTGACCCATCTCAGGTGATATGTGAGGTTTGGACTTTGGAAAGACATAGACTTATTGAGAAGTCTCAGCTCAGTGGGAGAATAGATATAGAGCCCGTGACTTGGTCCAGCTGTGGCTTGTCAAATTCCTGTTTCCCACCTATGGGGTGTCCTACTCTGATCATTGCCACAGCTTTTCCAGCTTTCCCTGGACACTGTGTCTTCTTACTAGCAGATGCAAGTTCTTTAGAGGGCTCTGCTGGATCTTCTCTGCAGCAGGTGGTCAAACTCTGATTTGCCGCTTGCTGCTGGGCTCTTCTCACCCAACAGGCAGCCTGACTGGGTGGGGAATTGGCAGGAGAGTTTAAAGCCAGCACCTTTTGCTGGTGTCCACTTGCTCTGTAGACAGTGCATGCAGCTGGCATGGCAGGAAGTCAGGGTGCTACAGTGCTACCTCCTCTCTGTCTTGCTAAACCCTTCCATTCTCCTTTCATTGCTCTGGAAGGCTCAAGGACAAATCAGCAGATCCACAGAGTAAGCAGCTGCCCATCCAGAAAACGGCACCCAGTCTCTTCTTTTTCTTCATTTTCATTTCTAATGTGTTCCATTGTACGTATGCATATAGCATAATGCCGTACTATTTTAGATACATTTTTATTGGATACTTGGGGTGCTTTGTTCACTTGTGTTTACTGGTAGCCGCCTATGGTGAACATCTTTGCCCATGTGTTTGCTTCCTTGAGTAATTCTTTTTTAGTGGAATGTGTTTCTCCTCTTTAGTGTTTCAGTCCTGAGTAATTTTTTCAGCTCTCCAGATTTTATGTCATGCATGTATTTCCTGTGTGACCTTGTCCTCCACAGTGATTTTGGGTGAATTTTCCAATCTGTGTTGACACTGGCAGTGGAGTCTGAGCACAGACTGAAAGTCTTCCTGGGTGCAAACTGCACTTCAGTCTGCGCTGCACCCGAAGCCTGGGAATCTGCCACCTGTTGTAATGGACCAGATCCAGAAAGAACCCAAGGGGAGTACTTTCCTGATTTGTCACCTGTGACCCCTCCACCCCTCTCTTCCTTCCTCTGTAACGTTTCCATCTCCTGCTCCTTCTTCGGCTCATCTGACTCCTTTTAAATGCTACTCAACTCCAGAGCTCTCTCCCTCCCTGGGCTCTCTCCAGGGACTCTCAGCATTGTAATTGGTGAGGAGGTGCTGGGGAGGCACATTTAGGACTCTGTTAGACCACAGGGAGGACTTTTGGGAGGCTTCAGGCAATAGCCAGGCTGGTAACAATGAGACTCGAAACTCAGTTTGCAAGGCAGCAGTGGTGGTGCTGGCTGTGGACAAGAGGATGTGAATGCAGGAACCATTTTAGAGCCTGAGGGGACAGAACTTGACAATTGCAGGATTGTGGGAGATGGAAGAGTCAAAAATAAACCAAAAATCTCTGTAGGTTTTGGACAAGTTTTAGGGGAATAGGAATGTGACAGTCCTTCCCAGGAAATGATTGGTTATCTTTTAAGGAGTAGATTTGGGGAATGATGTGGACTGCAGAAAGTTGAGACACTGAATAGAGGAAATGTATACTGAGAGGGACATGGGAGCATAAGGAAGGTTTGTCTTTGCAAAGTGTACTTTATTGTATCTGTCCTCCAGCAGAGAAGCATCCAGGAGAAAGGCAGACATGAAAGATACAAGATGAAAGAAAAAACAAAACAATTATATGTAATTGTTTCATAATGGGAAAAAAATAGGCAGTGTTCCTCCATTGCATCTCTAATGGTTCTTAAAACACCAAAGCTAACTTCTTATGGAAACCACATTTCAAGGTTTATGATTGCGATTACTCTCAGTTTATTTTTACAAAGATGCTAATTTCCATAAATAGCATGGAAGCATAAAGCAATTTCCTCTCCAAGTATTTTATGCAATTACTTTCTGGAATTTGTCAGTGCTGAACAGCTATAAATTATTGTGGTTGAATGGGAACACATTTGTTCTCCAAACCTTCATTTGTAAATGTAATGGCATTTTATTTTGAAAATAATATAAAACTAAAGAAGAAAAACTATTTTGCTAATAAATGATCATTTATAGTATTAAAGAATTCTTTAAATTCTCGTCTTTTGAAATTATCTTTGTGTGTTTTTATTATCTAAAACAAAACAAAAATCCTGTGTTTATTATAAAATATAACTCAAAAAAGGCAAAGGTGAAAATAAATATCAACTTTAATACCAGCAACTATTAAGATTTTTTGTATGTTTCCAACATTCTCTTTAGAACATTAACATATATGTATCTTTAAAGAAGTAATGAAGCTGCTTAATGACTATTTTTAAAAACTAAACACTGTTAAGTGCATTTTCACACTATTATTTTTATAATAATATTTGATGCACTCATAGCATTGCATCATTTAAATGTGTCATGCTTTATTAATTAATTCTTCACTGTTAAACATTTGGGTTGGTCAGGTTTTTTTTTGCCATTCAAAGGATTACTGCAATAAATATACTGACAGATCCACCTTTGCCCACATTTGTGATTATTTGCTTATTGCTTATATTTCTAAAAAATGTATTTGTCTAGACATAATTTGGGGCTCAAAAACTATGTGAAGTTTTTAATCCTTTGATTTGTACTATTAAATTACCTTCTGGAACTTTTCCATCAATGTGTACTCTTACCTTGTAATAGCTGACAAAATAAAATTTAAAAAAATTAAAAAAAAATTTTTTTGAGATTCTAAAAAATACTCTTGAGCTATTTGTGTTACTACTTCCATGTATTGTCTCCATAAGACATTAGAAATAGAACAACAAATTTTCATCTTCATATTTTTGTCCATCTTTCTTTTGAAAATTTCTTTCTAATTTGTAAGTGTTCCTTATATACAAAGCATGTTAATCTTTTGTCTTTTTATATTGCATATAATTTTCCATTTTGTCATATTTTTAAATTATGTGTTTGTTATACTGATATTTAAATTTTTAAGTAGTTTACTTTGGGAATACCTTTGAATTCTCTGTCTTGGCATCATAGAGAAAACATATGTACTATACATCTATACATCTATGTTTTCTTCTAGTCTTATGTTTCTTTCTAAATGTTTAGATGTTTTAGAATGTTTAGTCATTCAACTTGTTGGTCCCTTCTTGTGCTAATTCATATTTTTAAAGTTACCATAGTTTTTTAGTGTGTTCAGTTTCTACTGAGGCAAGGCTTCCCTTCATGATTGCCGGGTTAAGACTAGCTAGGTTTTAAATTATTTGGTCACATTTTAATGATTAAAAATTGTATTGTTTTAAAAGACAGATGGCATAATGGAGGAGTAATAAAATTTCCTTCTCTCAAAACTAAATATAACAGCCATCAACAAGAAGAATAAGGTTTATATCCAATGAGATGAGAAACCAGCACCAGCCTCCACATGTAACCATGAGAACTTCTCTCGGTTCCATGAAGTCTGATCTGGGGAGGAGGGTCCTGGTGGTGACAAGTGTCTCCTGGGGTTGAAAGCAGGCCAGACTTTCTCTAAGGATGCCTGTTGTCATTGTGTCTACCTAGTCAACTTTGGGTAAGCAGAGGAAGGGGGGATCGCTGAGTGAGACTTGGAAGAATTAGATATCATCTCTGGAGGTCCCGGTTGACAACAAAAACAGTAAGTCTCCCAGAGTTGAAAAGAAAACCTTGTGACAGAGTCCCCACTGTCCAAGTGTGTAAAACAGTCTCCTACCAAGGGGAGCTGCAGGAGGCAGAGCAAACAAGGTTTTCCTAATGAAGAGCCTCTAAACTAGGGTCTTTTTTGAGTTTCCCAATGACTTGAACACTGAAAATGCACAGCAGGTGGGAGTGTAGGGAAAAGGAAGTAGCATGCGGTGATTGAATGAGGCAGATACCAAAGCAGAACCGAAGTTGTGAGTGACACTGGCTCATTCTTCATCTCATACCTTACACCTTCTTTTCACTGTTCTTCAGTAAACAGCTGACCACGTTAGAGACAGCAAAAATAAACACAGGAGAAGAAGCAACTAGGGATGTGCTAGACAGAATTAAGTATCCTACAGGACAAAATGCAAAAAATGTGCAGATGATTATAGAAAAATGATAACAAAGGAGATCCAACCTGTGCCGTTAGTATTTCTGAAAAGGAAAACAGAAAAGTATCCAACAATATAATTAAAGAAAACTTTTCTCATTCTTTTTTTTTTTTCTGGCTCTTTGTAAATACTGATCCTGTTTGGTTTGGTTTGGTTTGGTTTGGTATTTTTGGCTTCGAGTATTACTGAAGGCAAGTTTGTGACTTATCTGATTTTTCCCTTTGTATGGGTCTCACTTTGTCTGCTGTGAGGCATGAGTTCTTTATTCTGGAGTTGCATATTTTCATCAAGACATGATGCATGCAATTTTCATGGAAGTAATTTTTTGTCTTCATAAGTATGAGTGTTTCACAAAGTTGTTCATTTTCTTATTAATTTATTTTGTGAGACAGAGTCTGGTTAAATGGCTCATGTTGGTCTTGAACTCACTGTGTAACCCAAGATAGTCTTGAACTTCCATAGATCCTCCTGTCTCAACCTCCTGTGTGCTGGGATTACAGGCGTGTGACTATCAGTGGGTCATTGGTGGGCCATGTGATTAAGTTGGTTAGGTCTTTATTAGCCACTTTCTAATGGAATCAATTGGACTAAAATGGAAAGGAAATGTAAAAGAAAAGCAGATATCAAGGTGAACCACTCAGGGACCTGAAACTTTTTTTTTTTTTTTTTTTTTTTGCGGCACCGGGGATTGAACTCATGACCTTGCACTTGCCGGGCAGGTGCTTAGACCGCTGAGCTAGATCCCCAGCCCTGTTTTTGAGACAGGGTCTCACTATGCCATTCAGGCTGGCCTTGAGCTCACTTTGTAGCCCAGGCTGGTCTCGAACGCACAACGATCCGCCTGTCTCAGCCTCCCAAGTGCTGGGATTACAGGCGTGAGCCACCAAGCCCGGCTTGGACCTGAAACTTTTAAGCAAAATGAATATATATATTCATGGCTTAAATGCATTTCTTCTCATGGGTCACAGTTGAAGTCTAAATAGCAGCACTGACCTAGGGTACAAAGAGGACTGACTTTCTGGAATTCTACTGCTACAGACTTGGGTTTAGGATTGGGGTCAGGGTTCGGCAAAGCAGTAAAAAGATATCAAAGCTTCTTCTAATCTTGCATGAAGATCTGTCCCATGATGAAAAGCTGAGGTGGACCATCAAGGGAAACCTGGCCACAGTTCCTCATTGGTGTTAACTCCTCTGAAACTGAGTGATAACACGTTTATGAGAGTGGTAGGAGTCTAGTGGTTAAAGTCTGCTCTCTGGACCTATTCAGCCTCTATGAAAGGCCTGGCTTTGCCACAATGGTAAATTGCTTATTTTTCAAGCAGTCACACTGCTCTCATTAATGAACCTCATTCTCTGCCTACTTGGGCATGCACTGGACTAGCATCTGATAACTGAGACTGTGCCCCACCCCTCCTGGTTGGCCATCATTGAAGGTAACTGCTCCCCTGGGGTGGTACCTACTTCAAAAGAACTACAGCTGGCAGTGGTGTCCATATAAAGCCGGAATTCCCAGTGTGCTGTATCATCAGGGTTCTTCAGCGCTATCTACATGATTATACTTTTTACTCTTCTGACCTAGTAACATGAGGAATCATAATAACATGTTTCCTAGTATTGAATCATCCCTGTGTTCCTGGCATTAAGTGTACTTGGCCATGATATATTGTCTGTTTAATATTCAGCTGGATTTGGTTTGCAAATATTTTATTGAAAATTACTACATCTGTATTCATAAGAGATGTTGGTTTGTATTATATTTTTCAGGTTTTTGTATCAAGATTTTTACTAGCCTCATAAAATGAATTGGGGCACTTTCCATAATTTTTCTTTTTCTGGGTCAGTTTAAGTAGCATAGAAATAACCCATTCCTTGATGGTTTTGAAGGACCTGCTGATAAAATAAAGGGGGCAAAGAACCTATTTTGGGGGGGGGACATGTCTTTGACAGTTTCTTTTTATACAATTACTGACTTATTCAGGATTTTTCCTCTTGAATTTGGTTATATGTGTTTTCCCAGAAACCTCTTTCATCAGAAGTTAAACAATTGGTAGAACAGAGCAAAGGAGAATATTTTACAATTTTTTCAAAAAATTATCATTTACTTTGCTATTTCTGATTTATTTCCTTTTCAGATAATATTGTCTTTAAAGTTTTAAGTTTTTGAAATATATGAAGAGCCTTAATTTCACTTATGTTCCAAGGATATTTGACAATTTGACATTTTTGTAAATTTCCATGGCTGTTTGACAATTAGTTGCATTCTCTGGATGAGAGAACATTGTTCTACTGTCCCTACTGTTTCTTCATGGTTCTCGTCCTTTCTTCTTTTCCATGGGCACTCCCACATTCATTCCTGTTTAGTTCTAGTGGGACAATCTGTCTCTTCTGCTTTGCTGCTTTCTCCTGATGTATGTCCTCAGGAGCTCACCCTCCATTAACCGCCTGCCTGGCTGTTTTTGTAAGCAAAGACAGTCCTCTCCTTAGGATTTATAGCTGTTGGGTAAGATTGAATTCTACTTCCCTTTTTGCTGATCTTCTCTCTGGATTGCTTTTTCTTTTTCTCAATATTATCGGCCTTGGAATATTCAACATCTCTGTACGCCAATACTTCTATTACATAAGTAGCCTGGGAGGAAGTGTCTTGCTTACCATATACTTGCCAGAATTTGATATCATTCAAACATGTTTATTTGATAGAAGTCTGGATATTTTAAACTCTGTCACCCTTAAATCCAAATAGAAGTGATTACCCTGGGAATCAGAGAATTCTGAGGATTGGTGTGGCTCATTTAGGAGTACATTTTAAGCTCTGTTATGAAATGTATCATCTATGAGCATGTAATTTATGAAGAGAGACACCTGTATATGTTAGTCCAAAAATAATGTCAAGGGGGATAAAATTATCAGTAGAATTTACTGGTACTGAGGGGTGTCTAGGACTGCAGGCAAGTTTGGATGGGAGCAAGCACTGTTGGTGTCTTTTGCTGGGGTGAGGTAGAGCCTGTGACAGCTCCTTTCCTCTGACATTTTTGGTTCCTCCCTGAGAGGCCGACGGAAGACCTGCTCACTCGCTGGGACTGAAGATGGGAGCTGGTGGTGGGAAGAAGCCAGTCTGGATGTGACAAGCCGGACCTGCTCGAGGAAGGACTGCCCATGCCTTGGCAGTTGTTTGTGGTCGTTGATGATTAGCTCTATTGAGAGAGAAGTGGGAATATGTGGGATGTGCAGAGTGAAGCAGGTTCAGCGCCCTTTGGTCAATCAAACCAATGGCTTTCAGGGTAAACACTTCACACTTAGAATGCAGAGCTGCTTCTCATGGGACAGTGGTCAGCCAGACAATTGCCACTGCTTTCCCTCCTACCCTGCTGCTCTTATAGAAGCAGACCCTCCCAGACCTTGCCAGGTACCTGCTGGGGCCTTGACAGTGGTCTCCCTTCCCTGGACAGGCCTGTGGCCTTGCCTCTTGGAGGTAGGTGGAGCCTTCGCACTGACCTTGCTGCTCTCCTTCCCATCCTTGGGAGGTCCAGCATGTGGCCTGCATCATTGTTCACAGCTCCAGAGGTGGAGCACTTGTGCTGTGCGTTCTGTAAACACTTTCTGGGATGCATTAGCAGCTTCCATGGACAGAGCCAGGAAAGCATTTTGGTGCTCGGAGCAGGGAAGGAACACATGCCGTGGCAGGCAGCCACACTCCAGCAGGCTCTGTTAGGCTCTTCCTGTGAGGGGCTGTTTACCCAGGCAGTGCCTACTGGGCACCTAGCTGCTGAATGCTGAGTCTATTGGATTCTTACCAAGGTACTTAGAACCAGGCACTTTAAAAGGTAATGGAAAGTTTTTGCAGAGAGGGAGAAGGCTGAATTTGCCCCATGGGATGAATCAGCCACTGTTTCTTATGTATTTGATAAAACTAGTGGGTAGGCAAACACACATACCTGTACACACACAGAACCACCCAGGTAATGAGCAGATGCAGCCCTCAGTCCTTCCTCAGTGATGTGCTGTGAGTCCCTTGAATGTCATAGGCATCTCTGCCCTTGTTGACCCCACTGCAATTTTTTCTGTGTTGTCTGCTGATCTTCTGTGATGTCCACCCCAGGACACAGAGTGTATTGAGTAAGAGTTGGCTCCCAAGATACTTCCTTGGCCAGCACTAATGTGGTGTCCTAGATAGATGTTAACAGTTTTTTTCCACTCCAGGAATAACCAAGGGAAGCTTGGCCTTTAAATGGCCCACAGGACGGAGGCATCCTTTTTAACTTCCGTGCGTAAATACTCCTGGAGCTCGAAGATCCATTGTGTATTAACACTATAGGATTAGCATGTGATTCTGAGAGATAATTGAGGAATCCGTTGATTGACAATCCCAGATGAGATCAAGAAAGAAAGTGATCTTAATGGGAACTAATGTGAGACTGGAGTTCTTGCGGGGAGAGCAAGTGGAGTCCTGGTCTGTGTTCAGCATCAGGATTGTGGATTTTCTCTTCTTCCTCTTCTTCCTCTCTGATCGAAGGTATGTTTGTACAGAGGGGTTTAGCTATTTTGGTATGCCAGGATTCCCTTTATGGAATGTGTAGTTTATGTATATTTTCTTCCAGTTGGCAGCTTGATTTTTTTTTCATCCTCTTATTAGGGATTTTGTGGACGCAAGTTTTAGTGAAGTCTGATTTTTCCATTTTGTTCATCTATGGATCCTGGCTTTTGGTATCATGTCTAAGAACTTTTTGCCTAGCCATAGGTCATGAAAACTTGTCTATGTTTTCTTCTAAAAGTTTCAGTTTTACGGTTATATTCGTGGTCCATTTTGAATTAGTTTTTGTTTAAAGTGTAAGGTCCAAGTCACAACTTGTTTTGCTTGGGGATATCCAACTGCATCATCATCATTTATTGAAAAAGTTATCTTTTGTTTATTGAATTTCTTTCACTCCTTTGTCAACAATAGTTGGGAGCATTTGTGGGGTTTATTTCCAGGCTTTCTTTTTTGTTCCACTGATTCATGTGCCTGTGTGTTATCTAATACCACACTATGTTGATTAATATGGCTGTAAAATAAATTTTAAAATCCCAGAGAGTGATTCCTCTTTCATTATTCTTCTTTATGAAAATTATTTTAACCATTCTAGTTCCTTTGTATTTCCATATACATTTTTTGTATAAGCATATCTTTAATACATAAGAATCTTGCCGGAATTTTGATGGGAATTGTGTTAAACCTATACGCCATTTTGGGGGAAGAGCAACATCTTTGCTATATTGAGTCTTTCAATCCATAGTCTATCTCTTTGTTATTTAGAGCTTTTTTACTTCCTTTGTGTTTTATAAAACCCTGAATATGTTTTGTTAAATTTGTGCCTAAGTATTCCATATTTTTTGGAATGATTGTAAATGATCTTTTGTTTTTCTTTTCTTTATCCTATCTGTTAGTGGCTAATGCAGAGAAATACAATTGATTTTTGTGTGTGCGTTGAATAGTGGGATTTATTTCCCCACCAGAACCTGGAATTATTTAAATAAATCACATATTCGAAGATCACAGGATCACAGAATTGGAGGTACCCTCATACTCTTGAGTCTACATATCCAGTGTTCTTCTGCCCCTACTTGCTCACTTTGTTCCCGAGTGTGAACCCCACATGGTTCTGTGTGGCAAGTAGGTCTCTCCTTTTGGGGCTGTTAGTGTGATTGAAATATGCGGTGAACTTTTTTGAAAGAAGAAAAAGATTAATTTAGTCTCAATAATGACTTATAAAGGATATAAGAAAAGTGAAGCACAATTTGGTCAATTTATGTTCATCTCTTTTAGGGATAATCTATAGAGGCAAGAAGATTGTTAATATTCAGCATGGAAAAAAATGACAGTTGCTTCAAGCTCCTACTAATTTTTCAAAGAGAAAGTTGCTGAGATAAATCTTGGAATGGTAGCTCAATAGAGTAGAAACAGATTCTGCCATTATGTAGGAGAGTACTCTTGTACTCTCTTCTCACCAAAAAGTACATCATTTCTTTAAGGAACATTGCTGTTTGTCTGTGCCTAAAACTATTTAATGGCCACTTGCTATGAATTTCATGTGGGCTCGTCGTCCAACTCCAGTTATATTGGAGCTGTTCCTATTGTAATCCTTCAAGGACCCAGGACACTGTAGATTCCACTATCTCAGGATGCTGGTGTCAAGAGAATGCTTTCACATGTTCCCAAGGGAAAGGTAGGATCATGATAATCAGATTACTCTTAGAAAGTATGTTTCTACAACCCAAATGCCCATCAATTGAGGAATGGATAAAAAAGATGTGGTACTTTTATACAATGGAGTACTATTCAGCTATAAAAAATGATCACCTTGAGGCTTTTATAGGTAAATGGATAAGACTTGAGACCATACTCATAAGTGAAATAAACCAAACCCATATGTGTAAACACTGCATTGTCTCCCTAGTGTAAGAAACTGAAAGACTCAATAAGATAGAAAATTCCCGATAAATATGGAAAAAAGGTTCTGAAGTCCAACGGTGCTTTTATTCTTTGATTTGATTGGTTTAAGTCCCTTTCCTACAATTTGATTGCAATATGTGAGAAAATAGGAGCAGTTCTTTTGAAAAATGGGACACTATGGTAGCCATCGCTGGTTTCTTGTTGGCCAATGTGATCACCTGTAGTGCTCTTTTGTTTTATCTGGTTATGTATTGCTTTGTTTTGTTTGAGTTTATTGTCTGTAAATGTATGAACAACCATTTTGAGGAAAGCAAGAGACACTGGGGTAACCATAGTTAATCTCCTGTTGTTATGTTTTGAAGACCTGTGTAGCTTTCTGTGTTCTGTTTTGAAATGCTGTATTGTGTTT
>RJWT010037820.1:0-12991 GCA_004365215.1 Cuniculus paca
GTTGTACAAGGGATAGAACCTAGTGGCTTAGTAATGAGGTACTTCCCCAGTCCTTTTTTTTTTTTAAACAAGGTTTTGCAAAGTTGAGCAGGCTAGCCTTGAATTTAGAATCGCATGCCTCAGCCTCCCAAGAATTTTGAGATTACAGGCATGTGCTACCATTCCTGGCTTAGAAACATAAAATTTGAAGCCAGGCATGATGGTGTACACTTGTAATCCCAGCACTCTGGGAGGCTGATGAGGCAGGAGGATCACAAGTTTGAACCTCATTGCAGACTCAAAAAAACAAAAACTAAAAAAAAAATCTTAATAGACAGGGGATATAGCTCAGTGAGAAGGCTCTGGGTAAAAGCATCACTGCCACCCATATATTTCTAAGGACAGTTTTGTAAATATGAAAGCCTAGAAGTCACCACTGTTTCTGTTTTTTGTGGGGGTTTCTTTTTGTTGTTTGTTTGGTTTTTTTTGCAGCACCAGGGATTGAACTCATGACCTTGCACTTGCCAGGCAGGCACTTAGGCCACTGAGCCAAATCCCTGGCCCTTGTCTTTTTGAGACAGGGTCTCACTATGCCATTCATGCTGGCCTTGAGCTCACTTTGTAACCCAGGCTGGTCTCGAACTCACAACGATCCTCCTGTCTCAGCCTCCCGAGTGCTGGGATTACAGGCATGAGCCACCATGCCCGGCTGGTTTCTTGGTTTTTGAAGCAAGGCTTGCTGTGTAGTTCAGGCAGTCCTTGAACTCATCATATAGCCCAGGCTAACCTCAAACTCAGTGATTCTCCTGCCTCAGTCTCCTGAGTGCTGGAATTACAGGCATGTGCCATGATACCTGGAGAAATTCCCATTCTTGCAACAAAAAGAGACAAAGGCAGGCAAACAAAAATCTATGTGAAGAATATTTAATGAAGGTAATATAGTTTACTGTAACTATGGAATCCAAGTGATAGTATGCCAAACATCTGTGCCCAATTAAAAGACTGATGTTTGACAAAACTGCTTGCTTCATTCATGTTTTCCTATTTTTAATCACCATAATTTATCACTACTGGTCAAGCTCACCTCTCTGACCTTTTGCCCCTCTAAAACTAAAACTTTAAGCCCACTCTGTCAACCAATTCCCTATCTATACACATCTCACCCTATCCTCATAAAAGTAAAATTAAAATCTTGTCCCAGGACTTTTTGCTTCTTTAAATCTTTAACTGGAGACTGAACCCAGGGCCTTCACACTGAACTGTATCTTTACCCACCCACCTCCCCCCCACACACACACACCCTTTTTTCTTTTTTGAAGACAGGGTTTTGCTAAATCTCTAAATTGCCCAGACTGGGTTTGAACTTGCAATCCAGCTATATCAGTCCCCCAGAGGTTGGAATTACAGACATGTGCCACCAAGTCCAGCTTTTACCTTTAAAAAAAAAACAAAATAAATGACAAAGATACAAGCTCTCTTACCCTAGGACCTAGGCAGGTGCTTTGCCACTGAGCTATATTCCCGGCTTACCCTAGGACCTAAACATTCCACTCAAATGACTTGCAAAATGGCCCATACAAGAAACTTCTGAAGATTCTATTAAAGCACTTGGGAGGGCAACCCACTCGGGATCTCTTCTGTCTCTCAGACAGAAGCTTTCTCTCTCTCAATAAATATATACTGCTCATAAATAAATAAATAAATAAAGCACTTGGGAAAAGCTGGGATAGGAGACATTAACAATTAGTGAATATGAATTTATTGAGCATTCTGGTCTGAGGTTGATCCTCGGCATCACATATCAGAGAGAGAGAGAGAGAAAGAGAGAGAGAGAGAATGAATCCTAAAGGGCTAAATCTTGTGAGCAATTCATCCAAAGATGGAAGACACAGACAATAGATCTTAATGTCTGGGCCTTAGTGGATCACTTGTACACACAACTACAGATGAAAAATTATAATGAAGAACATTTGTGTTCAAGACATGCTTAAATACACCAGAGACTAATAAGGGAAAATAAGAGAAAAAAGTAAAGATCATATATTTGCAGCCTGGTTTCAGTGGTGCTAAGAAGATAAAAGGTACACAAAAATTACAGTAATTTAGCAATTTTAGCTGGGTAACAGAAAACATTAACATGATCGTTCCAACAAAAGCGAGTAGATTCTACAGCAGTGTGTTTTCCACAAAGTAAGTTCACTTTTCTCCTTCCAGCAAAAGAGTAAACTCATCAGTTCAACAGGGAGTCCAAAAGGCCAGCATTTTTGTGTTTATCTGAAAGTACTATCAGTTTACAAAGGTATGTCTAGAAAAGAAGCCAATGAATTATCACAAATCTCTTAAAGGATTTGCTGAATAAATGATTCACTAAACTGACATGTAAAAAGGGTTGTTTTCTTTGAAAACTATACTAAATCTGTTTTATAAATTCAATTCTTAATTTTTGTTTGGTACATATTCAGTTTACTGAAACACTATTAGGGGAGAAATGGAACCAAAAATATGTACAGGAACTAAAGCTATAATATACAATTCATTATAATTCAAAAGTGAGATGCCTGTTATTTCAATACACCATTTAATGCAACCAAAGAGAGTGAAAAACCAGTAGGTTCAACAGCATACATTCTTTCTGCTAGAAGTTCCTGCTGCTTCAATCTCCCTGTTGGGATTACAGGTGTGCGCCAAGCCACCATGCCCAGCGACTCAGAAGTACATTTTAAGTCCTATACCTCACATAAAAGAAACATCTAATTTCATTCACACAAAACAACATACAGTGAGCAAAACTCTAGAGGAAGCTCAACTGAAATAAATACAACGGATGTACCCCTAATTCCTGCCATGAATGGAGTCCTCAGTAACAAAATGACAGCATGAATTTGCTGCTTCCACACTACCAGTGTGTCTTTCAGCCATGCCTCTTACACCAAGTCTGTTTCAGATAGCACTGACCCCTATGTGCAAATTAACAACTGTGCTCAATCTAGGAAAACTGGGCTGGTCACAGACCTAGAGAAGCTATTCGTTTGGGCTGTTTTATTTCATTTTGTTCTATGGCACTAAGGATTGAACCCAGGGACTTCACACTGAGCTATACATCCCCAGTCTTTTAATTTTATTTGTTAGTTTGAGACAAGATCTTACTAAGTAGCCCAGGTGGGACTCAAACTTGAGATCCTCCTGCCTCAGTGTGCCAGGTGCTGGGATTACAAATGTATACCACATGCCCATCTTAGAGAAGCTATTTATAATAAGACATCTTCCTACACACATTTCATTGGTAATTTTGCCAAATACTATTTTTGCCTCATGTGTTCACTGTATCTCCTATTACCCAAAATTAAGGTGCAATTCCTTCTGAAGAGAGAATCATAAAATAGATTCGGTTGTTCAAAGTACTAATTTACAGAAACTTAGAATTTACAGATATCCTACAACCAAATCATTATCTAGTGGTGTCAGAATTTTAGATAGAATGATAGCCCGACAGACAATCAGTCAGACATCTCCCAGCTAATTATTTTAGGACAGTACAAGTGTGCAAGCGCCAGTTCTCTAGTTGATGGATAGCAGCAGAGCCCCTCGCTGAAGCAGAGATCCTGCAGACATTCCTTTTGCTCATCTTGGTTCAGGGACAAGACAGAGGTAACAGAGGTAGTGACAGCTAGAACTAAAAGCCTCTCCATGACTTTCCTATATGTACTCAAGGTTTATCACAAATATAAATACATATAGTGCTGAGGTACTAGGAAACTTCAAAGCCCTGAAGTATAATCTATTTAACAATCAACGAGATTAGTCCGTGTTTGTACTATGGTAAGAACTGGCCCCATATAAAACTGAGAAACTGCCAATGCAATGTCATTACAAAGTGCTGAAGTCATAAGGGAGCTGTCCCTGCTGCTCCTCCACTTTCCTCACCTGAGGATGCAGCAGGAAGGCCGCATCACTTGCCAACAGCTTGGTCTTAGACTCCCAGCATTAAAAACTGTGAGAAAGGTATTTCTATTCTTTATAAATCACCCAGGTTGAGAAACTCAGCACAAAGCAAGCTGAGACAATCTGCCTTACAAAATACTGTGCACTATCTCTTGATTACTATAGTATCACTTATCAGGCGTGGTGGCACATGCCTGCAATACCAGCACTCTAGAGCTAGCGGCCGGAGGATGGCTGTGAGTTCAATGCCAACCTGGGCTACATAAGCAAGTTCAAGGCCAGCCTGCATTACATAGTGAGATCTGTCACAAAAAAGTTAAATTATCATTATTCACAGATGACATGATACTCTACGTTAGAAGACCCCTAAAATTCCACCAGAAGACTTCTAGATTTAACAACCAAATTCAGTAGCATAACTGAATTACAAAGTCAACACTCAAAAGTCAATAGTATTCCTGTACACAAACAACAAACTCACTGAGAAAGAAATTAAGGAAGCCACACCCTTCACAATAGGAATGCAGTGAGACCCTCTTTCTAGTTTTGTTTTGTTTTTTTTTTTTCTTATTGTTTTGAGACAGGGTTTCACTATGAAGTCTAGGCTGGCCTTGAACTTATTTTGTAGCTCAGGCTAGCCTCAAACTCTCAGTGACCCTCCTGCCTCAGCCTCCAGAGGGCTGAGTTTACAGGCTCACGCCACCTTGCCCAGCTCCTCTCTCTAAATTTAAAAGGGGCTGGGGATGTAGTTCAGTGCAAAGGTCTTAGGTTCATTCTCCACTTTGGCCAAAAAAAAAAAAAAAAAGGTCATGCAATGTTCAAAGACAGGTAAGGATGTTTACTTCATTTTGAGGAAAGAAAACTACATCCATCACAAAGAAACACAGCAATGGTTAATGGAATACTATGCATTTCACTTACAAAGCAGCCAGATGTGGTGACACCTAGGGGACTGTAAGCCTAGCACTCTAGAGGCTGAGGCAACAGGAATGCCCAAAGTTCTGGGATACATACTGAGTTCAAGGCCAGACTGAACTACACAGCGAAACCTTGTTAGAGGGGAGTCGGCACATGACAACAACAAAGGAGGTGCAGCCTGAGAGCCTAGAACAGAGGACAGCAAATTTTTCTGTCAACAGCTCCATGGTAAGAACTCTCTTAGGCTCAGTAAACCACATCCATTCTCCTTTACATTCTTTTTCTTTTGGATAGAGTGGAGGGTCAGTATTGTTGTTACAACTCCTGTTTGTTTGTTTGTTTGTTTGTTTGTTTGTTTTAAACAACTCTTGTTTTGTTTTTTGTTGAGACAGTCTCACTATGTAGTGCAGACTGGCCTTGAGCTCACTATGCAGTCAAGCTGGCCTCAAACTCAGGCCATGCATCCTCCTGCCTCAACCTCAAGTGCTGGAATTACAGGTGTGTGCCACCACACCCAGCCAACTCTTTTTTTTTTTTTTAAATCAACATTCTTAGCTTATGGACTTTACAAAAAACACACCCCCAGCTGCAAGTATAGCTTAGTGATAGTATACTTGCCTGCCACACAGGAGGCTCTAGTTTCAATCCCCAGCATCGCCCAAATAAAAAAGACCCTTCGAGCCAGGCATGATAGCACACACCTGTAATCCCAGCACTCTGGAGGCTGAGGGCAGGAGGATCACAAATTCAAACCGAGCATGGGCAACTTAAGACCCTGTCTCAAAAATTTAAAGAAAGAAAAGAAAAGGGCTGGGGATGTAGCTGAGTGCAAAGGCCCTCTTGAATTCAATCCCTATGGAGAAGGGAGAGCCAACAGGGCTAGGTGAGAAATTAGAACTTTAAACCCAAAACCAAAGGATCCAAGTTCAAGTCTTTACCACTAATTAGCTCTTGTTACTTAATCTCTCCATCTTGTTAGTAAGGTTATCTACATAAAGTAATGAGCAAAAAACATTTGTGTCAAGCATTTGTGTAGAACACCTAAAGAAACATCGGCTATTTTTAATGAACTAGAGCTTTCTGGATTGACTTTTAAAAAGCTGTACGGCCAGGCATGGTGGCGCATGCCACCAAAAAACAAACAAAAAAAATTGTTCTAGAGTTAAATAACTCATTTTTAGAAGGTATATGTAAAAATAATATTCATATAATAACACACTGAAAAATGGGAGGTATACATACTCAACGGCTAATGGGATTACAGGGATCAAGAAAGGCTTCATTTCACAAATGTCTAAGTTGTTTCAGTATTTTAAATTGAATACATATTATTTTTAATCTATAGACATTTCTAAATAGAAATGGATAAAACACACATAGAACCTTTTTCTTTACATACTAGTCTCTAAGCACATATTTAAACTTTGTTTTGTATTTGTTCCCCTTAGTGAAAGACTACATTGATTCTTAAAAAACAGTGGTATCATAACTAGTTAATAGTAACTAAAAATCATTTCTCAAACATCATGCCAGACCTAGTTCTAAGAGCTTCGTATACATTAATTCCCTTAACTCTTACAACCCTTATCAGATGTGATCATTAGCACACCAATTTACAAACAGGGAAACACACACACCAAGAGGATAATACCCCTGGCACAAACTGGCAAGTCAGGAGTAGAAACCCAAGCAGCTGCCTCACTGTGCACTCACATAAATGTCACAGCCATGGCTAAGACATGCATCTCCAAACTGAGAACAACATCCTCAAAGACATCTTTTAGCCTATAAACTACAACTATCTACTTTGAAACATAACTGATTAATTTAAATAAACACTCTTTTTGAAGCTGATACATCTTTAATCAACCTGTAACCAGCAAGTGACACAGAGTGAAAATACAATATCAAACAGACCTCAATTCGGATCATGACTCCAAATTCCCAGCTGAATCCTCAACAAGCTCTTCCCCACTTTGCAGTAGTAGAGAAGCACACCAGGCCTTTGCCCTGAGCTACACCCCCAGTCCTTTTTAAATTGTTTGCTTGGAGACAGGGTCTCACTAGGTCACCTGGGCTACACCAAAGCATGTGATCTTCTGCCTCCCAGAGTGCTAGAATTATGGTTGTGCACCACCATGCCCAACTCTGAATGAGTTCTTAATCCGTGTAGACCAGTTTCCTAACGGTAAAGGTTTACACAGTGTGTTGCTTTGTAGTCCACAAAAATAGACATAGCATTTGCCATTTTAGCCATTTTTTTCCATTTTAACTATTTCTAAATGTCTAATCCAATGGCATTAAGCACAGCTGTCCCCTAGTGCACAGTGAAGACTAAATTCCAGAACTCTCCCTCAGAT
Source organism: Cuniculus paca (assembly GCA_004365215.1). Classification (NCBI taxonomy): domain Eukaryota; kingdom Metazoa; phylum Chordata; class Mammalia; order Rodentia; family Cuniculidae; genus Cuniculus; species Cuniculus paca. Next base: position 7,200 of record RJWT010037820.1, read on the forward strand.
ACCAAAATTGCCAAGTGCTCCAATTCCGTATATTTGCAAGAAAACTAAACGCATGCTCTCATATCCTTTTTTTTTTTTTTTTTTTTTTTTTTTGTGATAGGGTCTCACTACGCAGTTCAGGCTGGCCTTGAGCTCACTTTGTAACCCAGGCTTGGTCTCCAACTTGCAAGAATCCTCCTGCCTCAGCCTTCCGAGTGCTGGGATTACAGGCATGCGCCAACTATTTCTTTTAAAATGGGGGTCTCACCATGTGCCCAAGCTCACATCAAACTCATGGACTCAAGCAAACTTCCTATTTCAGCCTCCCATGTAGCTGTAAGTACACAACAGCATTCCACACTTGTTCAGCTATCCCATTTACTTTACTTAAATCATCCCTGTATTACTTAGAATACTAGTACCATTCAAATGCTATGGAAATAGATGTTACACTGCATTGGTTAGGGAATGTGGCAAGAAAGAATGACTATACATGCCCAGTACAAACACAATGTATTTTTGGTAGTATTTTCAACCAACAGTTGGTCCAATGTGCAGATGCAGAACCCACCGACAGATATAGAGGACTGGCTGTGTATTCAAAAGCTTGTTCAGTCATCACCACCATCCACCTCCAAGGATTATCTCATCATTCTAAAGAGAAGCTCTGCACTCAGTACCTCCCATTCACTTTCCTTGGTCCCTCACAATCTCGAATCTACTCTCTGCCTCTAAGTTCTCCATTCTAGCCACCTCGTATAAATGGAATCATTCTATTTTTCATGCTTTTTGTACAAAAGGTTTTATACGACTTCTTTCATTCAACATAATATCTTCAATATTGTACAGCATGTATCAGAATTTTGTTCTTTTTATGTCAGAATATTTACTGTATGCTAACACTAGTTTGTTCATTCATCTGTTGATATACACAGGTTAGTTTTTTAAATTAAAAATGAAGTACCTGATATGAATTTATCACAGTTTAAAAAAAAGCACCTGGCAAATTGCAGGCATTTTAGTATTACAGCTGTGTTGCTTAATGAGGAAGATACATTCTGAGAAAGGTGTTGTTGGGCAACTCTGCCATTATATAAACTGCAATGGCTACAGTGTCACTGGCATATAATCTATGAATCCATCCTCCTCTACACAGCCTGTCACTGACCTAAGATTCCTTATGCAGTGCATGACTATAATTCCTTTCTCATTTCATTTTTGTCACATTCTTGCATCAAGTAGTCACAAAGCAACAAGATATGGACCTGCGCAGCCCTTTTAAGAATTAATCAGTGATAACATCTGAGATACTACTGGATTTGCTTATCTATATTTATATAATTTTAAAGCAATGAACACCTCAATAAGAAATCTATAATTACAGCATCACTACTTCCTTCAGGTTTAGCTTCAAAACCTAACTTGAATCATTCCAATAAACTCATTCACTCTAACAAAAGACCATTCTGAATTCAATCCCCGGTACCAAAAAAAAAAAAAAAAAAGGAGAGACCTTTCAAATTTAATAAAAAATATGCTACCTCTCTTGTTCTTTCCTTGTATTTTTATACAAGAATCATCAATTTCAACATCAAATCAAGCAAATACTAAATGCTAGATATTCTGGTGACTTACTAAGCTTCTCTAGTTCCCTGAAGTACTGAACATGAATAACAGTGATTATTCTTAAAGAATATCCAATTTTCAAAGCTGGGAATAGCAGCACATGCCTGCAATCCCAGTACTTGAAAGCCTGAGGCAGAAGGACAGCACGCTGGAGGTCAGTCTGGGCTGCATAATAAATTCAAAGCCAGACTAGACTACATAGCAAGACCTTGTCTCAAAAAATTACAAACAACTTCCCATTTTCAGCCAGGAACAGTGGCATATTCCTTTAATCCCAGCCACTTGGAAAACCAAGGCAAAAGGATCCCAATTTGAAGCCAGCCTGGGCAATTTAGTAACTTACTAAGACCCCTTCTCAAAATTTAAAGGCTGGGGATGTAATTAGTGGTAGAGGCTTTCCTAGCATGTGCAAGGCCCAGGATTCAAACCTCTGCACCACAGCGAGAAACAAACTCAGTTTTCAATACCACAGATTTATAACAAGGGAAAACATCACATTTTACCTACCTTGACAATTATTTTTCTTTGTAATTTCTGCCTCTCGAAAAAAGTGAAAAAGACCTTCTAAAGTTCTTCATGACATAAATATTAATATACCCTGTTTGCTTTCCAAGTTCCTTTGCCAAATGTTTTCATGTCTTTCCTATGTCCTTAACTCATTCGATTATTTTAAAAATTCCTATTTTCTTCCAGGTGTGGTGGCGCATACCCATGACTGCAGCACTCTGGGAGGATAAAAAAGAAGGATCACAACTTTGAGTCTCACCTAAGCAATTTAGTGACTTTTCAAGACCCTGTCTCAAAAAAATAGAAAGGGTTGGGGAGGTAGCTCAGTACAAAAACCCTGGGTTCAAACCAAGTAATACAAAAGAGCCAGGGGAGGAAAGGAAGGCGAGGGAAACAAAGACAGACACACAGAGAGGGACAGAGAGACAGAGACAGAGACAAAAAAAGGAATTGAATTTACAAAATCCCTATTCCAGCAACTGCCAACCTAGGTGCTAGGTATACAAAGAAAAATAAGACAGCCTCTGCCTTGGGCACTTAGGAGTGCAGCAGTCAGGGGAGAGGGAAGCGTGAACAAGTTATTATAATACAATTCGATACCTACTATAATGAAAGTGTGCACAAAGCCCTGTGGGAACACAGAGTGCCTGGGAACTCAGGAAGGCCTCTAGCAGTAAAGCACATCGACTAATGAAGCTTTCTCTGGATTTAACGAATTGTTCCTCTCCACCTAGACTCCTCTCTGAAAGGTTTTGTCAGTCCACATAATTCTTTCACAACTTACAGAAAAATTTTTCATTACCTGCACCTCCATAAAGACCAAAACTAACTCAGGGGTCATTTCTAATTGATTCTGTAATTCACTTTTATCATAAGATTTTTCCTTTTTTTTTTTTAAAGCAGCAACTTTCTTAGTCATTATTTAGAGGCTAATATTGAAACAAATCTGCACTTCTTGAGCCTGTCACTTCAAAGGATGGAGGGTGGGGGTCCTCCAGCAGAACCCTGGAGAAACCTGCCTAGTTTTTAAAAAGCCAACACAAAAATAATCACTTGTGTGTATCCACACCAGACAAAGCCAGTATCGAAAGAACTTTTTTGTCTAACTACACTACATCAACAAGTGTTTTTCTTTTCCATCACTATTAAACTAAGTATATTCTCAAGTCTACCAAAAAAACAAAATCTTCAATCAAAAAGGCTTTTTAAAAATAATCTTGTGAGAAGAACAAAGATATCTAATAGAGAATATACATGAAGGGCAAAACTAGAATTTTTAAATCCTAAAGAATCCAAGTTTCTGCAAAAATCTGCACAATTAGCTCATCTCATAAGAATGAATGAGATCGACAGGATTTTTAAATACATAATTAGTAAAACTAATACAAACGTAACCCTGATTTTATAATTTCAACACTTACGGCAGTACCTCAAATGCTGTACCTCAATGCTGCAGAACACATGCATACAGATTTTTACAGTGTATTTCTTTGTCTCCGTTTACATTGGCAAATGAATCTTAGGTCTTTATCAGATGGGAAAATGCAAACAAAAGAACCTATGCTTTTTAACTTTTTGGGATATATTCACTTCCCACAAAAATGGCAATTTAGGATGCAACTTTCCTAAGTGTTTCAGGAACTTTATCACATTCCCCAGCACACCTTGAAAATGCAGGAGAATTCTTTCTTTCTAAGAGGAGAATCCAATCTATTCCTAACTTTACAAACCATGAATAGAAAATTTAAAATACAGCTTACTTTCATTTTCTTGCAAATAAAATTATGAATATGCTAATTAGAATTACACACTTGCTCTCCATTTATCCCTAAGTATGAATTAGTTCCTAAAGTTCAATGGGGAAGAAAAAAAACCTCACTAAATAAAAAACTCAAAGTATAAACTATTCAATTGTGCCAACATTAGTGTTTTTAAAGATTTTTCAAAGGTTTCATGTGATATTAGAATATCATAAAACTAAACCGGTAACGACTTTTTAAAACCCAGAAAGTCTTGTACTTTAAATACCAAAGATTTTTAATCCCAAATGAATTTAAATTTTACAGATCTTGTGTGATAAAGTAACTGCTTTTTAACTATAGGCAGCACACATCCAATTTCTTAAGCAACAAACATTTCCACATCCAGTCTTTTCTGTCTCACCAAAGCTATTGTTCACGGAAAATGAGACCAATTAATAAAGAAACTGACAACCCTACAGTCCAAACACACATTTGTCATAGACACCTTATTAACGATCACTCATTTCTACCACCTCATCTTCATTCAAGCCCCCGGGACTTGGGAAATAATCACGGACTAAATGACAGTTAATTTCGTTAGCACCTGTCGCCATTCTCAGACGCATCTCACAAGTTGGCCAAAATAGCTCCTAATTTCTTTCTTCTTTTTTTAAGATTACGATTCTTTAGAAAGCGGGAACTCACGAGATGTTCACCAAGTTTTCCAAAAGACAGTGCCCCTTGATCCTTCCCATTTTCAAAAAGTAACCCGGCGCGCGGCACGGACGCTCAGGGGGTGGGGATGGCGGGAATACACAAAGCAGCGGGGTCCACGGCGACCCTCCACACCGCCAAAACGGAGGCGGCGAGGGCTGCCCGAATCTGCCCCAACTTAGCCCGGAGCCAGGCGGACAGGGACGGCGGGGGTCGGGGCCTGGAGAATGCGGGCTCCGCGGGTCGCTCCGGGGCGATGCCGGCGCGAGGCCGCCCAGGTCCCACGTCGCGCACGCCGCCCCCACCCCCCGCCGCCGGCGGGACCCGGGTGTCGCGCCCTCCCCGCGGGCCGAGTCCTCCGAGACAGCTCGTCCTTTGTCTGAGTGCCGGCTCGCTGCGCGGTCCTACCAACTTGTGTCGGTCCCGTCCCACCGGGAGCTCCCGCCGCCCCGCCACACAAAGGAGACTGGAGGCTCGGGGCTGCCACCCCGGCCCGGCCGCCGCCGCGACGCTCCCGGCCCCAACGGGGACAGGCGCCGGAACAGGAGCCCCCGCCCGCCCGCCTGTGGCCCCGCCGCCCCGCTCCCGCCGGCTCCGGAGATCGGCGCTGCCCACTGGCGGGGCCGCGCTGACCGACCCCGCACCTCCCGGCCGCATCCAAGGGTCTCCTCTCACCCCCCACCCGCGCCCACAAAAGCGGCGCCCGGGGAAGCCCCGGTGCCGGGGACCGGCCCCGCAACGGCGGGGAGGTCCCGGCGTCGCCGTCGCCCCGGCTCGCCCTTCGGAGCCCCGCCGGCCGGCCACCGACGGCGCACTTTACCTTCGTCCCGCGCGCCAGCCCGCGCCGCCGCCGCCGCCACCGCCGGGGTTCCACAGCCTTCTGTGTCCCAATGGGTGTCGGACGCGACCGGACCGAGCGCCAAACGCGGTAGCCCAATCGCCATCGCTTTTATTTGCGCCCCCCCCCCGCCCAATCAAGCGCCGCCCCGATTGGCGGAATGCGAGAGGGCGCCGTCCAATCACAGGACCCGCCGGGCTCGGCGGCGCCGAGCCAGCCCAACGCCAAGGGCTCTCGGGGATGGCGGGCAGGCGCGGCGCGTGCGCGGGCGTCAGGGCTCGCGCTGAAGAACGCGGCTTACCGTGTGGAAGCGCCGTTACCGCCGTGTCTTTGTTCTTTCGCCGAGCGCACGGCGCCCCCCAGGAAGGCGGTGGGCAGGCAGGCGG
>RJWT010037821.1:0-12986 GCA_004365215.1 Cuniculus paca
TTGGTTTTATTTGGCATAAGTCGCTGCAGATGTTTCAAATCAATTCAAGACTTGAAGGCAGTCAGGACAGCACAATGAAAGACACTCATGAAGAGTACAGTACTTCCAGAACTGCCCCAGAAAGTGACCAGAATGGTGGGATAAGTGTGTTTGAAGTGATGGGGAGTATTTTGAGGGAGATTCACAGCAGTGTGACTTTTACTGTAATATAATTTTAAAATGTAAACCTCCATGTATTAACATAAAATAACCTTCTTGTGAATTATTTTATCCCAAATTTATAGAATAATTTATTTCAACTTAAACACTTAAAAATTTTCACTTTAGAGAAAACATGGAAAAGAGGGGGCCCAAGTTATGATATTGTCTCACTTTGTTTTATAGGAGGTGTGGAAATCGACACAAGAGAAGGCAAGACACATTGTCAAGAAGTCCACAACCATGGTAAGCAGTCATCAGGTGGAATGCCAGCCTTTCTCTGGGCACACCTGCCCTTCCTTTGCCCTGCTACTGCACCCCAAAGGCCAGGGGCTGCTTTGATACAAACCCACCCACTAATTGCCCTAATTTCATGACAACTAAAGTGAGAACATGAGCTCCTTTCCATGATTTCCTCTTGCCTTCTCCCCTTTAGGGGAGTTTCTGCCTTGGCATTGCTGACATTTGGAACTGGATAATCCTGTTGTAGGGGCTTCCATGTTCTTTTCGGGGTCCAGCAGCATCTCTGTCCTCTATTCAGTCGATGCCTGCAATGCCATCCATCCCTCCCCAGCCGGGATTATCAAGAATGTCCTTTGGCACTGCCAAATGACCTCTGAAGGGTAAAACAACCCCCAGTGAGAACATTCCTCTCCTCCAGCGTGCTGGAGGAGGCTGTGTCCTCCTGCCCCTCCACTTCCTAAAATGTGACCTCAGGCATGGTGTTTGACTTTGCTATGCCTAATTGGAGGAGGGAGGCTGTTAATAGAGTTCCTGCATGCAAAGCACCTGCTACCTGGCCTCGGGCTTACCAAGTACTGGATAAATTTAAAGTGATCACTATTCATCTCCCCTAATTTGTCCTCCTTGCAATGACATTTCTAGTCAAATAAGTCTTCAAAGAGTTAGGTATTTGACCTGGTGGGGAAAATCAGCCCCAGGTAAAAAGGAAGCAGAAGAGCAGAACTGTAAAGCCCAGGGTCATTCTGAGGGCTGGAGACCCAGGCAGGAAAGACACATTCATGCCCAGTGAGAGGGCGCCAGCCTCATCCTGGGCCTCCCTGCAGGCCTCCCTCCTCGCTCACTCTGATGCAAGGCATTGAAGGTGTTATGATTTGGCCACATGAAAATAAAAGGAAGGGAAATCACTTAGGTCACGGTTTACAGGATTAAGCAAATAAAAACGGGATGTCCAATTAAATTTAAACTGTAGCTAACCAGTGTATATATTTTTTAAGTGTAAGCATGTCCAGTGCAATATTTTTATCTGAAATCCTACATGTGGGAGTCATAGGGGTTTTGACGTACAAGGTTGATCCATGTTAAATAGCAACATGCAGGCATTTCTACATAATTGATTAATCAATCACACTGTCTGCTTTGCAGATCATTATTTAATTCAGTAAATAATTAAAGGCTGGCAGTAGCCAGTTCAGTTAATCTGCTTATATTCTTGGATAAGAAATTGAAACACCACCGGAAACCCATGACTGCCACCTTCAAAACTGTGGAGAAAAACATAAAGTGTCTTTTATCCTTCTCAGTGTGGGTCTAGAAACTTATTTTCAGGTCATTGTTTATTTGATTAGCACAAACTTCCTTGGCATTAACTCAAAGACTAATTAGGATTTTGCATTTTTAAAATTTCTGTCACCAGAATTGAAAGCATAATTTGAGAGGCAGGATTCCAATAATGACTAGCAAGAAGCCAAAAGAAATTCTACTGAACATTTCAACAATTTTTTAAAAACTGCCCGATTTATTTACTCTCGGGGTTAGAACTATCAAGGAAAAAATGAATCAGAAAATGCAAATGAGCATCTCTGGAAAACTTCTCAGAGAATATCAACTGCAGTGCATTCCACCATGATGGCTGATGAAACTAAGGATCTAAGCAGAAAGCAACACATAGTAGGTTTTCCAGCACAGCATGTCAGGCTGTGAACAACCAGATCAGAATCATGAGTCACGTTTTTCAGAAGGGAAGAAAGTGTTCCAGAAATGGTCTGGATCTCCTGGGAGCTTTGCATGGATTTCGGGAGCACCATGTCTGCAGATTACAGAGTACCTGAGTTACAGAATCAACCTTATTTAATTTTCACCACCACAAAATATACAGAGAAATTTTGCTATACAGAGAAAAGGACTGAAGCTTAGTAATTTGCTCAGTCTGTGTAGCTAGTAAGTCAGAAAATCATCTCTGAAGTCTAGAGCTAGCAATTTCTAAGTTCAATACCCTTTCTTCAATGCCAGTAGCTCCCCAGCCAAGCCTCCTCAGTGCTTAACTCGACGGCACCGTTTATGTATCAGGTTATGCAGATGAAAGAGTGATTCGGGAAGGGCTATGAAGTTGAACATCAGGGCCTGGTCACAACTCTACCTGCTTAGTGGAGTCATCTGGGAGGACTTTAAAAATCGCTGATACCCAAACCCCAGCCCAGACCAATTAAAACCCGGCAATAGAATACACAAAAAGGGCTTAAAAGCACTTCATCATACAGCAATTCAATTTCAGTTTCACTGCATGCAGAAAGGTGCTTACTCTCTCCCTTTGACCTTCTCTTTATGCCATTCACCACAATTTTCTCTACTCCTGATGTGTTTGTTGTTTTGCATTCATTTAACACCATGGTATAAGGGCAGCTCAGGAGGCAAGCAGATTCTGGTTGAATAGATTGCAAACTGAAGATGCTGCTTGCCTCCTCTCTCCAGGGACATCCTAGATTTGAGACTTTCCCTTTAGATGGGACTAGACTCAACCACATCCAATATTTTAAATCTGTTCCTGAATTAATAACAGCCTATATTTCTGTCCCTGTCTGGCAAAGCTCAAAATGAAAGAAGGGGTCTAAAAAATGTGCAAGCGAGACTGTCTGGGCCCATCTTAGTTTTCTTTACAAGTAAATTATCCCAAGGTAGGAGCAGAGCTTGGAGGCAATTGTACCTCCCATTCTCTGTGATGAAAAGACGAGATAATCAAAACCTCTGTGTAAACGGCAGGCTTTCTGGGGCATCTGTGGACAAGCTACATCATCTATCACCTAATCCCTAGCCCAAATTTCTGCACAATGAGTATCAGGGACAGCTGCAGCCTTAGGATGGAGTTTGACAGTGAACAGCTGGGCAATTATAAAATTTTATCCTATTGTGCCTCCTGTATAGTAATTATAAGACTGTTCATATAAATTTGCGTGTGTGTTGGTGATCATCAGTTTTAAAAATCTATACCATCATTATGATAATTAGACTGAGATCTCCAGACTAAAGTGAATATTGAAAGAAGTAACCCAAACATTGAAATGTGACCTGACCTTGGATTCTGGGTCCCTGAATGTGTCTCTACTCCAAACTGCCACTGATGCTTTGCATAATCTCAGTGAACATTTGTCTTACTGTGTGACTACAGTCCTGGTCTCCGTCAGACCCCAAGGTTTTGCTGGGTTTTCTGAACACCCCTTCTTCCAGTGTCACTACCCTCACCCCACGTTACAGCAGATATTCCTGACCTGTGGCAATTTTGGGGATGAGGGAATTGACAAAGTTTGAAGGCAGATTTGTTTTTTTAATCGTTTTCCCTATTTTATTCATGATAGTCCAAAACTGACAATATTCTCAATCTGGGTTTCACACAATGGAATACCAAACAGCTATGAGAAAAAGAATGAACTTCAGGTGTTTACGGCACCATCAAAATGAAAGAGACAAAACGTAAGAGTACCAACCGTGTGATTCCATTCATATGAAATTTAAGAACACAAAAAAACACAGTCAGGTGCCACATAATGACATTCCTGACAACCACAGGCCACAGGAGGCTGAGCCCAACAGGTCACTGGAGACAGATTTGTGCTGCTAGTGGGTAGGGAACATAGCACAGTGTGAGGACAGGCCACACACCAAGGACTGGACATTCAGTCCCTGTGGCACTAGTGCTGCGGCTGCAAACCCTGCCATCTGACCCCAGCATCCCTTATCTCTCATGAGCCTCCCTCCCACTCCAGGAGCTATCCATGGAGATGTGAATATGATTCCTCAGCCTGACACCTTCAAGGTTCTCCAGGATCCTAGGGTGACAGGTAGATGCCCCCCCAGGGGGTACTGTCATAATGTCTCCTTTCTTCCCTGGTCCACTGTTCAGTAACTGACAAGGCTCCAGCCAGGCTGAAATGCCCCCAGGTCCCGAGGACACCTGCCGTTCTCAGACCTGAGCAGGGTCAGGATTCGCAGCATTAGAGGGCACCTGGGGACCCTGTTGACAGACAAGTGGCATCACAGCAGGTAGGAGAGGCCTGAGACTCTGCATCTATAGATGCTCCCGGGGCACCAGTGCTCCTAGTCTGCTGTCGTGCCTTGAGCAGCTGGGACCCAGAGTGGGTCTCAGACCTCAGTGGGCATAGGAAGGACCCTGACAAGGGCATCACAGAGACCTGAATGGCTGCGAAAGGGTAGACTGCCAGGGGTTCTGATCCAACAGGTCTGGGGAACAGAGGACTACATCTCTAGCAAGGCTGTGGGCTGCACTGTGAGCTGTAAACCTCACAGTGTCTGTGTCTCACTTCTCACCTGCCTTCTTCTTGCTTAAGGTCTGGGACACCCACATCCTCAGCCAGGTTCCTGGGGATCCCTGTTAATGCCTCTGCCACCATGGATCCTATAAAGGGATCCACAAGCTGGAATGCCCGCCTAGACCCTGAACTTGTGGATAGGGACAAGGACAACTCATCTATCCCCATGCCTTGTGTAGAGATGGTGGCTCTAGTCAGAAATGCTCCTCTGCTCCTAGAAGTCTGTGCACACATCTGCCTCGAAGATCCTCACATACCATACTTGTATCCTGAAAAGGTTACCAATTCTCCTTCACCAGGATCAAAACATATCCAGCACACACAGCTCATAGCCACCCAAGGCCTCTCTGAGCTGGTGGGACTTTCACTGATATTGCTGGTTCTCAACTTTTTCTACCCTGTTGTCTTCTCTTTCTTTTATCTGAGGAGAGTGTCATGGAAACCGCTGTCTTTCTAAAAACTCTGCTTAGTAAAAATTCAGAAGTTTTGATTAAGCAACATCTGAATTCTTCTAGAACCCACTTTCTGAACTGGGCATGGTGATTCATGGCCAGAATCTCATGACTCTGGTAGGCTGAGGCAAGAGGATCACAAGTTCCTACCCAGTCTGGGCAACTTAGGAAAACCTTGTATCATCATCATCATCATCATCATCATCATCATCATCATTTAAAAGGGCTTGGGATGTTGTTCAGTGGCCATAGCTTCAATCCCAATCCCCACCCCCTCCAAAGAAAACAAGAAAAACCAGTGTGTAAAACCCCTTTCTCCTGAACAGCTCTCTGCTCCTGTGGGAAGGGGCCTTCCTTCTTCCCAAATTCCTGACCCTATCTGTCCTTTAGTCTTCATTTGTCCCATCAGAGCACAGAATTGCTTTATTTGAAAGTTTTATTTTTCATTTTCGACCCCTTTTTCCAAGCACGTGAGTAGAGGAATGCAGTGGTCAGAGGGGAAGCCAGCAAGGCGAGGCCAGACCATCCCGGGAAGAGGTGCTGTGAGAGGGAGGCTGGGAGGTGGCCGGGCGGGTGGTGCCTGCAAGGCTGAAGAATCAGTGGGGCCACAGCATGGGAGGCAGAGTCAGTATGGACTGTGAGGCAGAAATGGGGGATAAATTAAGATAAGCAGAGTGATTCTAGAAGGAAAACCTAGATCTCAATACTACAGGACTCTCAGAAAGGAAACCATTTCTCAAACTAAACATCTGTCTTTTTATTGTCTTTTTTCTCTCTCTCTCTCTAGAAATACCTCCAAAGTGGTTCTGGTATATGCTCACTTCCATTTTTGGCCAAGATCTGTCAGAAAATTAAAGTGTAAGTACATATACTCTTCCTACCTTCCAAGCCTACGGTGACATCTTTGCTTGTCTCTGTTTTCCTACGCTTAAAGTGATTTTTACATCTGAGAAGCATCTTCCTAAAGCTGATGCTGCTTCTGCTCCAAGCAGGGCTTGCACAGAGACTGGATGGTGAGTTAGCTCCAGCAAAACCATGTTGGAGATGTATGAGGCCGGGGAGCCTCCAAGCCTGCTGTGCCACCTGCAGCGTGCCAGCCACCTGTCTCTGCAACCCGGTCACCCCCTGTATGACACTGGTGACAGCGCACCCTTGCATTGGAAGACACAGACCCAGTTGCCCACAGTTTATGACTGGGACTCTGAGCATCTTTGGTGCAAAGCATGCAGGAGGTTGGAAGGGGACTGTTTTCTTCACAGAGCCCAGCAGGCTGTTACCTGGCTACTCTGAATCAGACACATAAAATAGGATTCCAGATAAAAGGATACTGTCCAGAATTCCCAATCTGCCATCTCAGTGTAAAATCCCATCTCTAGCTCTACTTTGCATCTAGGGTTAAACTAGATGTCATAGAACCACTGATCAAAATGTGAAGAGACAAACAGTGATTTGAGAGGAAACTGGACAAAGATGCAAAATAGCATAGGTTCTCCCTTCCCCCATGTGTTAGTCAGCTTTCCAAGACTATAACTACTACCTGAGATAGTCAAGTTAAAGAGAAGAAAGGTTTATTTGGGCTCATGGGTTTGCAGGTTTAAGTCCATGACCTGTTAGTCCTGTTGCTTTGGGCAGACAAAGGCACAGTACATCAGGTCAGGAACACACAGCAGAGTTCACCCCATGGCCAAGTGTGAAAGGAATGGAGGAAAAGACCAGGGTCCCCAATGCCCTTCTGCGGTCATTTAGACCAAACCATCAACCCCAATCCCTGATTCTTTCACTCTCCTTCTCCTGTGAGACCCCCTATTCCTTTGGCCCCCTCTGCTCCAGCCTAGCCCTCACAGGAGGTAGAGATCAGACCTCAGACTATGCAGAGTGAGAGTCATCTGCACATCAGGTCTGAGAGGCTGCAATAACTTCCTATCACTGCTATAACAAAATGCTGTAAACTGAGTGGATTAGACCAACAGAAATTTATGCTGTCTCAGTTCTGGAAGCCAAAAGTCTAAAATCAAGGTGGCAGTAGATCCAGACTCCCTCTAAGACTGAGTGGACTACTTCCTGCTGTCTTCCTAGCTTCTTGACTTTTGTACTTCTTGGTTTGCAGCCTCATCATGCCAATCTCTGCCTCCCCTGTTCCTATGGCCACCTTTCCAAGGTGTCTCTTTTCCTTTGATAAGGACCTCAGTCATATTGGATGAGGGCGACCCTAATGGCCTCATCTTCACTTGCTCACATCTGCAAAGATCTTCTTAATAAGGTCTCATTCATAAGCACTGGGGGTTAGAACTTCGACACTTTTACTGAACATAAATCAATGCATACCAAAAACTTCCTATGCTCCACCATCCTTCATCTCTCAACTGCTCTGAAAACATCTGGAGAGAGGAGCAAGCAGTTGTGATTCTGACCCATATTCACAAACTCTTAGGGATCCAAGAGTTACAAACTTTTCCTGGCTCATCTGCCAGCAAAAGCCCTCTGGCCAGTTGTGCTAACTGCTGGCCAAGATCCCAGAAACAGTAGCACTTCCCCTTTTGTGAATGAGGGAGAGATGTAAGAGCCTCAGGGACCTGAGGGAAGAAGAGAAGGCAGTTGGACAGGAAAGATGCTGGCAGCCACTCATTTCATCATGCCTCACTCCCCTTGGATCGGGACCCCTACCCCTCCCTAGTGAACACATCACTGCATTTTCCGTGTTAGACACAGGCCAGCAGGACCCAGTAGTCCCAAAGTGACAACTCTTCAATTGAACCACTTTTGAAAAATTAAATTCAAGAGCATCTGCAGCCAGGGATTGTCTTGGCCCGATTTAAAAGGGAAATTATTCTTTTATGAAAAAGAAAAGCAAAAACAATGTGTTTTTTTCTCTTTTCTTCTAAATCATTGTAGCCTGAGTATAATTTGCACCAGATCACAGTTTGTTCACTGCTTTACGATTTACAAAACTCACTTAAATACAGCCTCATTTATTCTTCAAAACAATCTCTGGCTCAGTAATAATAATAAGTAAAATTTACCCACGTTGTCTGTTCACCAGGAGCTGTTGCAGGTGCAGCCCACTAAGGCAGACATCATTTTTGTTAGCCTCCAAAGGAGGGAAAGGTATTTGCCCAAGGTTATAGAGCAGGCAATGGACAAACATCACCTTTGAAGCCAATGTCTGGCCCTCCATGGCACCCTGAAGCCCTAGTCCTACTCTTCAGATAAGAGAGGTTTTAAAAACCTGACCCACTCAAAGCACCCATTTGCTTTGAGATTCTCAGCACTGCGAGATGCTCTGGATTCAAAAGAACCTGTGGTAAATCCTAGACGAGGCTGAAATTCTACCTCTAAATTTCACTTTCTAGGAAGAGCCTTGCCCTGCAGGAGATTGTACTAGCCAGGAAGCCATTTGCCATTTAGAAGCAAGGGACAGTCCTGGAGTGTTGGCACAGGGGAAACGCTCCCTTGTGGAGTGGGTTGGTTAGGTTGGTTGTCACATCAGGATCCATGGATACCTGGGCTCATATCTGGGGATCAAAACTCCCTGCTAATGATATCCAAATGCCTCCAGAATACCAGAGTGAGTGGATGGACACAGCAGAATATGTAAAAGGACATGCATTCAACTCATAATGCCAAGTGCATTGACAGGGCTCCAAACACACTCTCCTGTTTCCTGGTGATCCTCACATCAACAGCCTATGCCCTCTACAACTGCTGTTATCCCGCCACCACCCCCACGTGGGCCACGTTCAATAACAGAGGGGAAACACTTCTGGGAAGTGGAGAGCAGAGACTGGCCAAGTTTGGCTGGTACTCTCACTCACCACGCAGACCCTGAACCTTATTTTTAGATGAGTCCTCTGTCGCATGAATTCAACACAGCCGTCTCTGAAAATGTGTCTGCTTGATTTTACAAAGATGGTTTCCTTTTTCCTGAGCCCACCAGGGTATTCTGTTTTCTCTCTTCTAGATCTATACAAACTTCTATGCCACTCAAAGATGCCGACTCAGACAAATATAGTGTTTTCCCAGTAAGTATTATTCCAAATACCCAGATGTTCACTGGATATTAGGTCACTCTCGACAGATTTCTTTCCTTTAATAAGACAAGACTGAGTTTCATTTGGGTGCATTATTAGTTTGGTGAAAAATACATCATTTCGCAATGTTCAGTGACTTTCTAGCTTCATAACAATACACACCCCATCAAAGTAAATCTTTTTCCATTCTAGCTGGAATTCTCCGCAGGGACTACTATCATGTTGAAAGATTTTGGGATTCATTTTGGAAATTCTTAACCTTAATTTACCTTATTTTTTAAAGTATGCATGTATGTGTGCTTGGTTTGGAGCTGATAGTGTATCTGGTGTTTTCTGGGAAAGCTAACAAGCAGGTAATGTATGACAAACTTCCAAAATTGTGGGATCTCAGATTAATTTAGGAATGTAGGAAATTAAAACATTGCTTGACATTATTGTGGTGCCTTATTCTTTTAAAGCAGTCAGATCAAACATATAAATCCACATAATTATCAATTGAGCTAGATTATTTTTTTAATTGTCCCATGAAGTGATTAATTATTTGGCCAAAATAAAGAGAATTATATTAGACCCTGAGAAGATTGGTGGTTAACAGAGGAATTTTTGGAAGTTGGATGGTCCTGCTGTGGCTGGGGGTGTATGTTAATACACATACATGAACACATGAATACACAAAGATGCCCATAAGCATTTACACACATGTACCACACTTACACACATGTGTAACACACATGCACCATACACACACACATGCACTGCAACACACCCACACACAGGCACACACTCACCATCACACACAGACATACACACACAGACCTACACACCCCCTTCACCTCATAACATGCTTAAAATAATCCTCATTTTCTTCATGATCACCAGTGATCCTAGGCTGTACTTGAATTAAAGACTGCAGAGGTCAGCACCCCTCAGATGACTCTGATTAATCTTCATGTGGATAGCATCAAAGCAACCCTGATCCCCATGCCATGTGTGCTCTTCAATTTCAGACGCTGCGGGGCTACCATTGGAGAGGGAGAGACTGTAATGACAGTGACAGGAACGTATACCCAGGCAGAAGGTAACTCCGCCAGGCTTTGAAAACGACCTCCTGCAAAGGAGGCAAGAGGCATCACCCCTTCCAGGGGTTGGTGATTCCCACTTAGAGAAGGAACTCTGTGCCTCAATAGCTCAGCAAAAACGAAGAGCATTCATTTATTCATTCATTCATGCATTCATTCATTGGGCCAAGAGATGCTTATCAAGCACCTAAGATTTGTGAATCACTTTGCATCATGTTACTGGCAAAGGAAATAGAAATAGGCCCCTTCCCAAGGGTATCTAGGAGTGGAAAGAAAGCAGGTCACACTTTAGTCCTAGGCTGATGTTCAACCATTCACATCAAAAAATGGAGATGCCACCCTTCACTTATGCTGTGACAGCAATGCAGAAGCATTAAATTCACCAACTGTGTGGCATTTTTGAGACACAATTCAAACTATCCCCCCACTTTCTAAATAAAACAGATAGCATGTGTCCACTATGCTCACCAGCACCCCACCTCACCTACACAGTCCTTAAGATGAGCCCACCACGGAGAAACTGGGTTGGGTCCAGCAAATACCCCACACTGAGCTAAAGGCAAAGGGCTGAGCCGAGGCTTCCATGTGGAGCACACAGAGAAGCGTGAGGTGCACTAACTGGAAGAACACTGGCGCCTTTCGATGGTACGCTATGTGGCACTCATCCATCCATCCATCCATGCATTCATCTGAGTTGAGCTCATGTCAAAGACCAATGCTGCTGTTTCTTTCTTAGGCCAGACAACTGGGATGCCCATCAGGACTCCAACTGCAATGGCATCTGGGTAAGAAACTAACTTCCAGTTTGACGCCCCCTATCTTACTTTCTGCTCTCCCTGAAGGTCCATTGCCTGTGCACTGGTCCCACCTAAGGAAGGGGGTGACAGGCTGCAGTCACTCTCTTGCTGCTGCTTGGAAGAAGTTATGGACTCCTTACCACATGCAAAGAACATCGACGATGGAACACTAGCTGAGGCTCTGTCCGGCCCCTTCAGCCTTGCTGGTGGTCACCCAGGTCCAACGCGGTGAAACGAAGTGTTGTGTTAGGAAAGCTCACAGCCCCTCATGCCACTGTCAGCACAGCCCACACCATGACCACTGTGACAATGCAGACATTCTTCTCTGTTTCATAAGTCTCATCAGCAGAGCGGGGCTTTCCCATGCTTACCCCACCACCTGCACCTCAAGGCATCTGATGTTGGTGTCCCAGACTCCAGGAACAGTGGGTTCACAGCTTCCAGGAAAAGGGAAGGAAGCAGAAAAGCCAGCCAGGCACTCCACTGTCCACAGCAAGGATCAAAGAACCACACTTGGCAGTGTCTTAGGTTTATGTGATTTGCAGGATCTTCATGAGGATATGAATACAAGCCAGGCAGGAGGTAGAGGGATCACAAGTTTGAACCCAACCTAGGCAATGTAAGGAGTTAATGAGACCCTGCCTTGAAATAGAAAACTAAAAAGGCCTGGGATGTAAGGTCAATACAAAGGTCTTGGGTTCAAGCCCCATCCCACAAAAAGAGAGAGAGAAAGGAATGGAGGAAGGAAGGGAGGAAAGAAAGAAGGAAGGAAGGAAGGAAGGAAGGAAGGAAGGAAGGAAGGAAGGAAACCAACTCACAAATACAAGGTCACGAATGAAAGTAAATAATTACTTAGAACACAAAATAAATTCCTAACACAGTACACAAGTCTCATTAATTCAGATTCCTTTTTTTGAGACCTTTTATCAGACTAACCAGAAGTGCTTACGTGGAAACAGGTCTTGATTGCAGCCTGTCCTCTCCCTTTCCGCCTAGAACCCTCTGTAGCTCCCAGCCACTGCCGGCACTCATGTAGTCAGGAGCTATGTAACCAAAGAGCCCTGCAGTTTAATATTCTCTAACCTCAAAGTAAACATTCACTTCCTTTATCTACTTGGACAAAGGGGAGAAACTTCCTATAAACATCATCCTCTCTCTATAAGTCTAGGTTTATACCAGCGGTCACCTGCTATGTTTGTTTGGCTCCTATAGCTTCTGGTACATGAAAAGTGTGACAGAGAACTGTCCTCAGCCACATTACTCTTCACAGAGGAGGAAACCCCTCCCCTAGAGCTTTAAGATGTCAAGACCCCCAAGGCAGATTTGTTCTGATAGCCTCAAATTTTACTTGTCCCATTGGAGGGCGAAAGGCACTGATTCATGGGTGGGAATGCTACTTTTGCCCCATGGTTCCACCATGGCTTCTGATATCGTGTGCCTCCCACATAAGGAAGAGGCCATACAAAAACCAGAGGAAACCCAACTAAGCTCAGGAGGGCAAAACCAGAGGTTCCCATGAGTAGCAGGAGAAACGCACCTCACCACCATGCCCATGCCCTTCCTCAGAGGCAGAGTGGCCTCCAAAATCCCAAAATCAGGAACAAAGAGGGGACATTAGCACCATCAAAGCCACATTGCCCAGGAAAGTCACTGCACTACTTCCAGCCCATCTCTGACCATCAAGCCCTCTCATCTCGGGACACGTGACCCTTCCAAGGGACAACTGCTCTACTACAGGGCAGCTCTAGCTCTAGAAGCCGTTAGTCATGTAACTCAGTTGCACTTATAAGCCCAACTTTCCTTCCAGCTCTCTTAAACTTGGAACTGTTGACACCAGGGTTGGATCCTTCTTTGCTGTTGGGGTAAA